>SKCR01044119.1:0-308438 GCA_019454045.1 Zanthoxylum bungeanum
GCATAGAGTACTAGCATTTCGGCTAGGGCTTTTGATAATGTCACCGGTGATTGGTGTGCCACGGGGGATGCACGTTTTCTGCACATCATTTTTCACATTTTTCTGTTGCCTAGTTTTTGAAGGCACAAGACATCAGGTACTAACGTTCCAGTCTGGGGCTTCTGATAATGTCATCGGTGATTGGGTGCTCGCATTCTTCACATCTTTGCACCTTTTGTTGGCACCGATCACATACATTTCCAAAAAAAATATCAAGCAAGTCTTTCACATTCAAATAAAAACCAAGTGTGTAAAGGTGCAAGTAATTTATTAAAAAATGAGAAAACTCTTGTATTCTAGGTATCTACCGTCTATCTTACAACTCTTTGAGGGTCATTTAAGAGTGTTTATTGATAGAACTTCCGCGTTCCAAGGCTTCTTCAGTCGGGTACCGCCCAGCTGCTCTAGGTGATAGACACCCATTTTGATGACCTCTGGTACCTGCGCTACCTAGCTCTCATGATGATCGATACATTCCTTGAGGTAACCATTCCTTACCATATCCTCAACCTGCTCCCACAGGTCTTTGCAGGTCTCAGTGTCATGTCACATTGTATTGTGATGCGCACAATAAACTATGATGTCCATCTTCTCTACTAGAAACCTTTTTGTCGGGCTGTGTTAACAGTCTTTTTTCCTGTATCTCCCAGGTAATATGAGATAATGTCCTGTTGAGGGTAGTGTTAGTTGTGCCCCCCGCAATATACACAACTTAGATTAAAAGACTCATCTTGGGCATTGGGTTACCCTAAGCCATGGGCCTGAACTTCTACCTCATTGGGCCTGATCCTCTCCATCCACTGCCACCGTCACGACGGATATCCGGCCTCGACTCTTTCTTTTCCCAAGTTATTCCTCGAGCTATATTCTCTTCTTCCTCCAACAATACAAACCTCATTGCATGTTCCAAGGCTACTACATAGTATGAATCCTCCTGAATCATGAGGTGAGAATATAATCTCTCAACCCTCAATGTTCCATTAAAGCTTTCCAATTTTTATAGGGGCTTAGGCTCATACGTCCCCACCTCTAATACCAAATTATGGTTTCTTTCCAAAAAATTATTTAACGGCCCATCATTCTGTTACTTCATCGTCCTCAATGATTTGACTGTCTTCCTTGGTGCGCATGCTCCTTTGAAATGGCACACAAATGATCTCCTCAACTAGGAGAAGCTGTTGATACTCCCCGGTGTTAGGTTTCTGAACCATAAGCTGGTCGGTCCTCCCAATGTCAGTGGGAATACCTTTCAGACTGCTTCCCCGACCATGTCTTGGATCCATTAGCAAGATGAACTTTTTAACATGAGATTTAGGGTCTGTATTAATCTTGTATATGTTCATCGCAGGCATGGAGAACCTCATCGGGAACTCCATTTCTAACAATTCTATTTTGAACGGAGAGGTTGTCATCGAGAACTCCATTTTTAACAATTCTTTTCTGAACGGAGAGGTTGTCTCCGTATCTTGATCATCTTGAACACTTCATCGCTTGCTCATCTTTCATCTTCTCATCTGTTGTTGGAACCAGTCCCTCAAGTGGCCCTCAGTATCCTCATTCCTTCTGCTAGAAGCTTCCTCATAATCTTCTCTCATGATGTGGTATCTCCTTCCACATGGGGCTCTATGCCCTTGCTTCTCATAATACCCCAGATCACTCTCCCTAATTCAGGGGCTATTGCTAGATGATTCAGGCGTTCGTCCATCGTCATATTTCCCCCAAACCTCTTATATTGGTGCTTCGTTGGCTATGACCACCGACCTCACTCTCTGTGGTTTTCTCCTCTCGGTCTCTCGCTTATCTTCTCCACCCACTGGTTTTTTCCCTCTAGCAATTTCCTTATTCATGCGACTAGGCCCCATATGAGTCCACTTTTCTGATTTCTTCTCTAACTTATCTACTTTTTCCATCATTACCTTCATAAAGGCTTAGTTGTCTTTCTATCTTCCCCGACTTTCTCCCTTTTCACCCCGTAGGTTTTCCTCCATCTTTTTCATCCATTTTGCCATTGAGGCCTCTAGAACTCTATGATTCCATTCCCCTGTCATCATCTTAGTGTGTTATATTATTTTTTGAACTAATCCCCACAGACGGCGCGAACTAGTGACAACTTTTTTCGTTCCAATGATAATATGGGAAATTAACCCCTAGCCAAATCTCTCTCAGTAGTACATTTGTTTAGTTAGTGGAGTATTAAAGCAAACTTAGCAAGCAGACATATAAATCACACAGTTTACGTGACTCGGGGGGAGAGTAGCACCAACTTATATCCACGAAAGAAATGAGATATTTATTACTGGGGGTCAAGACCAACCCAAGCTACAAACGTGGAAAATGAAATCACAAAGTGATCGAATATCTTAAGTCTTACACAAGCCTATTACAATTATCATAAATGATCGAGTAACTGACCAACTTTCTCTCTCTATGTAACTGACCAACTTTCTCTCTCTATCTCTAGTTCTTGAGTTCTTACTTTGACAAGTTGTGAGATGCAAAAATTGAAAACCCTTGAATCTGAAACTTCAAACCCTTTATATAGGCTTCCAAATTCACTATTCCACCGCATAAGACGTTATGTCACTTACCCATCATTGTAGTCATAACAATCCTTAACCATCCTTACTTTATCCAATCAGATCAGCTTATTTCTCTACAACTGCACCGGTCTATGGCAGCCTACGACGGCTCTGCTCTGCCACTATTCTGCCACTGCACCAGCATATGATGGCTAACAAGGGTTATTTCCAATTAGAACCGTTATTTTTCCACAGTCATCATTAGCCTTAAAGAATCACACATTCCTACTTAGGGCATCGTCATACAACCTTAGTATTGGTCGGCCTGTGATCACATTTTCGTTCCTCGAGTCGACACACCGAGGCAGATGATACTAATAAAAGCTTCTTTTAACTCTTCCCAAATATTTCGGGTTGACAGACAATGTCCTCCTCGGGTCGGGTTTAAAAAACTCTCAGAAAATCTCAAATCAACACCCTTCAGATGGTTGGGTCAGTACCCCAACTTGCTTCATCCTTCACGATGCTCATGTTCTCGAGAAAACTCCTTTGTACCACTAGGTCGAATATCTCTGTAAAAATCTCATCTCCTTCTGGACTCTTGGGCCTTTGCCATCTATTTTTGGCTAAGTATAGTCTCTATCATACCCTTTATCGGTACTTGAACCTTCTTCGATATAAAAACCATCATCAATAATATCATTCTAAATTTTAAAAAGAGAAATTAAAAG
This sequence comes from Zanthoxylum bungeanum, assembly GCA_019454045.1. Taxonomy (NCBI): domain Eukaryota; kingdom Viridiplantae; phylum Streptophyta; class Magnoliopsida; order Sapindales; family Rutaceae; genus Zanthoxylum; species Zanthoxylum bungeanum. The sequence goes on from SKCR01044119.1 coordinate 3,290, forward strand.
GTTGATATGTTACAAAAAATATATTTATCATGAAACTTTATTCACCAATCTATTTAAAGATTGTAAAGTGCGTCAAGAGTATAAAAAACATTAACATAATTTGTATCATATGTTTCATTATTTGATACAAGTTTCAATCATGCATCTCAATTTAGTATAAATTTAATACATTTTATAATTTTTGGATAAACTGGTGAATCAAATTTCAAGATTTATGTTTTTTTGATAACATGTGAATTTTTAGATATAATTGATAATTTCTATTTAAAAAATTAGGATTTTATTCAAAATTAAATGGGTTTCAATTTCTTCTAATATTCAGTAGCAGGAAAGCTACATGCTACCTGCTGTGGCAGAATCATCACTGTAGTGCTACAAGATAGTTACGTATTCACAGCAGCAACTTTATTCCTGCCGTAACGTCAGACTGAGTCATGACGCACAAAGGGGGAAAAGCAGACGCATTCCTCTCCCACTCAACATAATGGCGCGTGAAACCACGCCATCTCTCTGTGGTTTTGAAATCATGCTTCTTCCTCCTTTTTTTTTTTTTTTTTTTAACAAAAAAATTTAATATAATTCCAAATTTAAATAGGTCTTTTTTGGTTTTGAAATGAAATGTTGAAAGTGAACTAAATCCAATAATAATTAAATCAATTTTGTAAAAATTAATGCAATGATAAAATATTTATTTGATGTATCAATTAGTATAATTTTGAGTATTTTGTTACTGAGAAAAGCTCGAAAAATTAGATAATAACAAATAATATTAATTTTAGAAATGAAAGAAAAACTATAATTGAATTAACTTTAAACAATAGTTAAATTTTGACCAATGATCTTGTGACCTTATTTATAGGTATAATTTCATTCATAACCTAACATACCACTTGGAGAAAGTTGGAAAACGGAAGAAAAAAAAAATAATTATGTTAATAGTAAGAAAAGTTAAATATGGGTAAATAAATTATTATAATTGTCGTATATCAGTATATGGGTATAATTATTTCATTACGATATACATAAAATAAAAAAAAAGATGATAGAAATAATGTCTATAATTAATTATCTTTTGAATATTTCTCTATTCTTTACGCATCTGATGTTGTATTCAAATATTGTATGCTCGTCTGATGTCGTGTTAGTGTCTTTTATGTGTTTAATAAATTGGAGCGTCAATTGGAGACATTAAAAACATGTCAAAAAATTGTTGTCACTAATAAAAATTTATGAATTAACTGTATAAATTTTTTTTATGAATGAAGAATACACACATTAAAATAATTTTCTATCATTAATAGAATGAATGTATTGATATTTTTTTTCTTTTTTTGTGCCTAAACATTCACTAACTAGCAGAGGAGAAAATCTTTGGTGCAACAGTGGTACCACGTCATCCATGCAACAAGCCAATCATCCTTTGCCACGCGTGCTAAAAAGTCAAAAAACAACTAAAAAATAGGAAGAAAATTAAACATGTTATTTTTTAATTGATTAGTGGTACCACGTCATTCATACCACTGTTGCACCAAAGATTTACTCTTAGCCGAGAGTGTTTTACACGCGCAAAATATGGACTTTGGCCTAGACATTTATCCTTAACCGTCATTGTCTTCTTTCGAAGCAGAAGAGACAGCTGTCGGCTGAACTCCCTAATAAACACTATGACTTATCATGATAAGTAGCTGTACTTATACCTTGATAGTGCCGCCTCATTTGCCTATAAAGAGAGCGGAGAGCCTCGCCTCGCCTCCACCTTCACTGTGAACTCAAAAGCAGCATCTTCTGGGGAAAAGGTGCTCTTTCAAAAGAGAAAGCTCTCTGCTGCTGTGTATTTTTTTTTTTTTAATTTAAATTTTTGGCTTTACTTTTGCATATAGGTTTTGCCATTTCTCAATAAATTTTCACTCACAACCCACTTCATAGCATCTTTAATTTTAATGGGTTAAAGCTACTTTACTGTTTTATGATCTGTGAACAACCCTAACTTTGTATTTTCCCTTCTGGCCAACTTTAGTTTACGAGTCTTCAATTCTGCTGAATTTTCAAGAACCCTTTGTGAATTATCAGGTTTCTTCATTAGTTTCGTTCTATTTGGGTTGATTTTGATTTTTTATTTTATTTTATTGAAACTTCTTGTTTGATCAAAAGCTCTGCTTTTGTTATAGAAAATCATAAGCAATTATAATATTATTTCCTTTTTGTCTGAAAGATGTCTCATGGGGACGTCATTTTCGAAGTTAGTGTTAGCATTTGTGTGTGTTTGTCTTTGTTTTTGTTTGTTTGTTTTGTTTTGTTTTTTTTTTTTTTTGATTTGTGTGGGTATAATGACAGTTATATATTAATCCATTGTTGTTACTGACAGTTATAAATTGGTGGCTGCAGAGAAGAATAACGTGGAGCTACGATGACAACTTCGCTTAGTAGAGACCTTATCTGCTTGATCTTGCAGTTTCTTGATGAGGAGAAGTACAAAGAAACTGCTCATAAGTACAATTTTAACACAACTAATACTTTAATCTTTAAAATTATTTTTATTTTGCTTATGATTGTATTTTGTTTGTCTTAATATCTCTTTGATTCCATGACTTGACTAGGCTCGAGCAAGAATCAGGTCTATTCTTCAGTATCAGGTATTTTGACGAGTTGGTGCTGAACGGAAAATGGGATGAGGTTGAGAACTATCTCTCTGGGTTCACCAGAGTGGATGATAACAGATATTCGATGAAAATTTATTTTGAAATTCGAAAGCAAAAGTACCTGGAAGCATTGGACATGTAATTTTGATTTTTTTTTTTCAAAAATTACTATCTATTTCTTTTTCTTGTCTGTAAATGTTGTTTTTTTCCTCAAATTTGTAAATTTACTTGGTTTAAAATTGATCAGGAATGATCGAGGCAAGGCTGTGGATATTCTCGTGAAGGATCTGAAAATCTTTGCCTCTTTTAATGAAAGCTTGTTCAAGGAGATTACTCAGCTCCTTACAATGGATAATTTTAGGCATGTATAAGCTCTCAGCAAATTCTTGAATTGTCATTAATATTGTGTTAATTATTTATCCAACAAGTTTATGAAATTGTAAATTTTCTTCAGGGAAAATGATCAACTCTCTGGCTATAGAGATACAAAGACTGCAAGGACAATCATGTTGTTGGAGATCAAAAAGCTTATTGAGGCAAATCCCCTTTTCCGTGACAAATTGATGTTTCCTATCATAAAAGGTTCGAGGTTACGAATGCTCATCAACCAAAGGTATGATAATTATAATTGTGTTTAGTGTGGACTTTACATTTGATCTACTTTTTGTTCACTTGACTGGCTGTTACAAGCACTGAAATGATATTGGCTTGAAGCTGTATAAATGCATACCTTATTTTTGTTGAAAACTAAGTATTGTTCCTTTTGTGACTTTTCTCATCAAGAACTGATTGATTGTATGAAAAACTGAAATGGTTATTTGATGAGACAGCTTGAACTGGCAACACTCACTTTGTGGAAATCCTCGACAAAATCCTGATATAAGAACCCTATTTGTGGATCACAATTGTAGAAACTCCAATGATCTATATGCACAGCTAAATGCAACCAACCAGCTAAAAGGTGTTGCTCCAAAGGCTGAAAATTTTCTTCCTGCTGGTACAAATGTGGTATGTAATCTTTTAATCTACAGAGTCTTTGGTTAAGTTTTCTTTTTATATGACTGATTTTTTCTTGTTCTATCAGCCATCACCAGCGGTCCAGATCCCTTTGACCACATGGATGGCTAGTTCCTCAACTGTAACCCATCCAGTAGCTTCTGGAGGAGGATTTGGTTTTAGTGACCCAATGAATCCCAGTAATGATATTAAATATTCTCTAGTTCATCAGTAGATTCCTGATTAACAGTGTTACATTATACAAATTGAATGCAAGGAATATCTCACTTACAATTCTACTTCCTTTTTATTGCCCGGTATAGCTACAATGGGAAATGGTCTTGGGGATTCTGATACCATGTCTAGAGCAAGAATATTGGGTGTTTCGGATAGGGTAAGTGTGTTTACTCTTAACTGCATAACATAATCTTGTTTCTCGGCTAACATCCAAGCTCGTCTACTTCTCTATGTGGTGTTTACACTTGACAGATACTGGTGCCAGGAAACAATCCCGGTCAAAATAACAGCTCAGTATTTACCTCTTTTGATGAATTACCGAAGATCGTCATTCAGACTTTAGCTCTGGGGACAGTTACAACAAGCATGGACTTCCATCCCATTCAACAGACTCTACTTCTGGGTTTGTTTACATATTAGCTTTCTATGGTGGATTATTTCTAAAACCTTTTGTTTTGTTCATCTATAAATTAACTTTATTTTCTAATGCGATTTTTTCAGTGGGAAGTCATGTGGGGGATATTAGTTTGTGGGAAGTTAGTTCTGGGAAAAAGTTAATTTCAAGAAACTTTCAGGTATGGGATATTGGAGCAAGTTCAATGATACTAAAGGTATGTTCCTTTCTTAACTAAGTAAATGTTCTGAAGAGAGTGGTGCTTTTGCTTTTACAATTATCCAAATTTTAAGTTGATCTCCATCTGATTCAGGCAGCTTTAATCAAAGATCCATGTGTCTCGGTCAAACGCATATCATGGGGCCCTGATGGTGCTTTCTTTGGTGAGATTGAGAAACAGCAGTGTTTGTTTTGCATCATGGTTTTAATTTTAACTGGTATTTTTGATTAAACTATATACATCAAAGTTTTTTAAATTAATGTAGCTTTTCCTTAAACAGGAGTTGCTTATTCTAAACACATGGTGCAGTTGTATGCTTTCCATGCTTCAAATGACATCCGGCAACATCTGGAAGTAGACTCCGTCATCTCCTCTGTACCATTTATTTTAGTCTGTTATGCTTCTCACAAATTTTACTATTTCATCTCTAGATTGATGCTCATGTTGGAGCTGTAAATGACTTAGCTTTCAACAACCATAAGCAACTCTCTGTTATTACTTGTGGTGATGACAAGACCATTAAGGTTGGTCGTAAGCTAGTAGTTAAAACTTAAATGTTGTCATAGACTCGTAGAAAAAATGACAATCGTAACTACTTTTTTCTTTTGTTTTAGGTGTGGGATGTGGTTAGTGGTGCAAAATTATATACGTTTGAAGGTCACGAGGATGCTGTACACTCTGTATGTCCTCATTCCAAGGATAATGTTCATGTAAGGATTTTGCTTGATACTTCTATTTGGTGATCCTCTTTATCTCCCTTCTTATGGCTGATCTACTCATTATATTTAGAGTAAAATTCGTTCTTTTATGCTTCAGTTTGTTTTTTCGACATCAGTGGACGGAAAGATAAAAGCGTGGTTGTATGACATGATGGGACCAAGGGTTGACTATGATGCACCCGATCACTCATGTGCTACAATGGCATATAGTGCTGATGGCAAAAGGTTGGTCCACCGGAAATGATCTCTCTAATGTTTATGCATCTTATTCTTATTCGTTTTGTGGACGAAGTAAAAAGTGCATGACTTCGTTTCCACATGTAGGCTTTTCTCTTGTGGCACCAATAGAGAAGGAGAATCACACATTGTTGAATGGAATGAAAACGAAGGTACTGTGAGGAGGAACTATCGAGGATTTCATAAGCGTTCTTTGGGTATTGTGCAATTTGAGACTACCAAGAACAGATTTTTGGCTGCTGGTGACGACTACTCTATCAAAATTTGGGATATGGACAACTCCAACCTTTTGACAACCATTGATGCCAATGGAGGCCTACCTGTAAGTACCCTTGTGGAATTAGGACAGACTATTTTATTATTATCTTTCGGGTGGTTACTGATGTTCTACTTGAACTACTATTATATTTTATAAAAAAAAAAATGAACTATTTATTTATTTATTTTTTATGTTTTAAGATGTTTATTTCTTTTTCCACAATATTTAGGCAAGTCCACGTATCCGCTTCAACAAGGAGGGCTCAATACTGGCTGTTTCAGCTAATGAAAACAGAATTAAAATCTTAGCTACAGTTGATGGTATCCTGTTGATGCGTACATATGAAAGTAATTCAGTATTTGCCTCAAGAGCTGCGTCTGATTTTCTGAAAAAGGTAACTTCCATAAACTGTACCCTTGGCTCTTACCATTATTATATTTTCTTTAAATGCTGTGAATATATACACTATACAGTTCATTTTCTATTCTCTCATATTTGGATTTTTTTTTTTTTTTTTTGCTATAAAAATTATGTACTTGACCTTTTCCATGAACATTTGATTGCATCTCTTTCTCTCACAATGTATTTTTTCAGTTCACTACAAATCTTAGTATTTGAACTTCATAAGTTTTCTACTAATCACATGATTGCATCTCCAGAATGGCGATTCTAGAAAAACTGAGGATATTAAACCTAGAACAATTGAAGAAGTAAACCCAACAAAGATTTGGAAGCTGACTGAGATTTGTGAACCTGCTCAGTGTCAGTCATTGAGGCTCTCGTCCCGTATTAAAACAGATAAGGTATGCTTTCAGATGATACAAGTATAAGAATCAGAGACATCAACTGCAATTCTAATTTGCATTGTGACGGACGTTGACAGATTTGTGCCTATATGTAGAATCAGAGACGGAAACTGTTAAGCAAAGAACAGAAGATACTAAATAACACATTTGACTGTGTCATCTGTCTTATTTCTAATTCTTTAGTTTTTCCCAAAATACCAAATAATATAAAAAAGCTCATGCTTGCTCATTGCCTTCGATTTTCTGAGGAAGATAAAGATCCGTAATGGCTTCTCCTGTGACTATTGCAGATCTCAAGGTTAGTCTACACTAATACAGGAACTGGAATTTTGGCATTAGCATTCAATGCCATTCACCTTTTCTGGAAGTGGCCACTGAATGATCTTAACTTAAGTGGGAAGGTATACGGTTCCGTTCTTTGTACTGAAGATGTTTCTATCTAAAGCCCAAATAGATGATCAAAATTTCCTTACTTCACTCTGAGTTTGTTAATTCCCCTTCTTTGAATTGAAGATTGCTTATAGAAAGTTTCCCGTCACAGGCAACTACCAAAGTTCCCCCTCAACTAGTACAACCAGCAACTGGCATATTAATGACAAATGATTTAGTTGATGCTAAGCCTGATGAAGCTGTACCCTGCTTTGCTTTGTCCAGGAATGACTCCTATCTCATATCAGCATCTGGAGGGAAAGTTTCCTTATTCAACATGATGACTTTTAAGGCAAACGTTCAAAACTAGAGTCTTAACCGTATATTTCTTTGTTCATGTTACTCACCAGATGTCATTATATTTTCTTGAGAAACGAACTCAAGACTCCAATTCTGCATTATATGTTTGCCCCATTCTGATTGAATATTGATTTCTGTTCGGTATTTTCAGACAATGACAAATTTCATGACTCCACCACCTGCGGCAACATATCTTGCTTTCCATCCTCAGGATAACAATATTATTGCCATTGGCATGGATGACTCCACCATAAACATATATAATGTTCGCATGGATGAGGTATGGTTATTCTAGCAGCAATGATTCCAGTGATACCTATTAGAGACAACTGTATATAGTTGACCATTTTCTTTCTGGTTGTAGGTCAAGACCAAGCTTAAAGGTCACTCTAAAAGAATAACTGGCCTCGCATTCTCCTATCTGCTGACTATACTTGTTTCTTCTGGTGCTGATGCTCAGGTTTGCATCCCAACTTCTGTAGCATGCAACAAAGAAACATGCAATCCACTACTTGATTTTATAGTCGTCTGATATGATAACTTTCCTTATCTAGTTTATCAATCCCAGGGGCTGCTGAAAACTCCCTATGATCATGTTTAAATTACAATGCACCTGACTGGGGTCTTAATAGTCCTGCACTTACTTTCCTGAAATACACTTGCTTCCTAGATAAACACCAACGACAAAATTTTATTGCTGGCTCCTAGATGCAGACAATTAAGCTTTGTCAAGCAATCATAATTCTTACGGATATTTCTTGCAATTGATATACAATTTCGTTCATTTTCTCTAGATTATTGTTTGGAGCTATGATAGATGGGAGAAGCAGAAGAGTACTTTCTTACAAATTCCTGCTGGGAGGACACCTTCGGCAATGTCAGACACACATGTTCAATTTCATCATAATCAGCTGCACTTCCTGGCCATAAATGAGACTCAGCTTGCCATATATGATTCAGTGAAACTTGAATGTGAAAAGCAGGTATTTTTTGATAATAACTTCTTGTCAATGAAATTTACTTGCTCATTGAAGGTTTTTTTATTTTTATTTTTTGTTGACTTTGTTCCGACAATTGGCTCATATCATAGTGACTGCAGAGTTGCCACTTTACCTAAAAGCTTTAAGCTTGAATGTAAGCGCCCAGACTAGTATTTAAGCATCAACACACCTCCGCACGTGCAAGGCTCATTTAGCCTTATCATATGGATCCATTACAAGCACCCACTTTGCTCTAAGTGAATTATAATTTAACTGTTTTAGAGGATTAGAACACAAGGCCTTTAGGTCAAACTTGTTTTGATACTGGGATAAGTTACCATGACCTAAAAGCTTAAGTCCAAACCATTGTATCTAAGCTTTAATGTTGAATGCATCATGATATAGAGTAGTTCTTTTTAACATCCACCAATTAGATTGGGCATAAGAATTGTAAGAATCCAACTTTTCCTTTAATTCAAAAAGTGATGCATTGACGATGGCCAAATATACAGGAGACATTCACGTATACAAGCATCTCTCTTTTGTATATTTCCAACATACCCTTTATGTTTGTATATATAGTGGACTGTTGTAGAATCGTTGGCACCAATCTCCCATGCAACATTCTCATGTGATAGTCAGTTGGTGTACAGCAGCTTTCTAGATGGAACTGTCCGAATATTTAATTCACATCTCCAGTTGCGATGTCAGATCAATTCCTCTGCTTATATTCCACCAGATATCAGGTACATATGCCTTATATACCCCCTTTTGGGTAGATGCTTCTTGTTTGCCTTGGTTCTCTGGTTTTATAACCATTCATTGTTGTGTTCGACATTTAACATTGGTTGATTCTTTGAGCATGTAGATCTTCAACTAATCTAAGAGTATGCATATTTCCTTTTTCCTCTTTTGAGATTGCGGCGTTAATAACCTATATTTGTTTCAGTTTATCACTAATCGGGTCACAAAGTCTCTAGCTTTGCTTCCTCCATCTTATGTACTTTTATTCTTGCATTGCAGTTCTGCACCAATAAACCCGCTTGTGATTGCGGCACATCCCCAACAACCCAACCAGTTTTCCCTAGGACTAAGTGATGGCAGTGTTCATGTCTTTGAGCCACTTGAATCCGAGGGCAAATGGGGTGATCCGCTACCTCTTGAAAATGGCTCAGCCATAAACTACCACCCTCAACCTCCAGTGGTAGCTTCCGATCAAGCCCAGGGTTAATGTACTGAACAAATCAATCTATATATTTGCATATTCAAGTCGGTTTAAGTATAGGTTGTATGTAATAAATTATGCTTAAAAACATGTAATTTATGTGCTGTATCTTTTCTCTTGTATATTTTTCTTATGAAGTTGATGACAATAATTATACAAAATGAATGTTAGCAAAAAGGTTAGATGCATCAATTAGCTAGTAATGTTGTTCTTTTAACAGCGAGGTCCTGTTGTGATGTTAAAACTTATTAGAGGGTCTAAATGTTGTTTAATAAAACTGCAAGGGCTGCTATTGATATTTGCTAACTCAAAGAAGGCTGCATCATGCCATCATCTATTTAATTTTTAATTAAAGATACAATTTGAGTTATGTATATTTTTATCAAGGATAAATTATATCAATCTTACTAAAATTTAGGAAATTTTCTTTTTTTTTTTTTCCATACAAAATTAGTTTTAAGTCTAAAAAACCCGAAAACTTTAAACGTACTTCTTGCTGAAGTTTGACGTCTTTAGAGAATTTTAGACATTTGATAAAGTAAAATTTGAAATTGTTCATTTTTATACTGAAATTATGAAAAGTATATTACTTTCTACATTGTCTCCAATATTTATATATATCACGTGTAATACTTGTGACGTAATGTGACTATTTAGATAGAACACTAGCAATTTATAATATTTATAATTTAATATTGCATTATAGGAACAAATAAAATAATTAATGTGAATAATTAAAAAAAATGTGTTTAAATAATATTGTACGTTATTTTAATTATAAGATAATTATCTAATAAATACTAAATGATATATAATTAAAAAATCATTTATAATGTAACAATATAATCATGTATAATTATTCAATTAAACAATAATCATATATAATTTTTAGGGTGTATACTAAATTTGATGGCCCTTCTTTAGTAGGTGAGTCAATTTACACTTTTTGATTAGGAAGTTACACATGGCAAATAGAAATCAATAGACAAATTTAGGGATTGAGTGTGGATTGTTGTGAAGAAGTTCAAGTTTTTTATTGGTGATGAGATTTTCAACGATTTTTTTTTTAAAAAAAAAAAAATTATATTTGGATACACATTAAGTAATATATATTAGAGCTTCATGAATTTTATAATTCTTTATAATATCTTTCATTTTACTTCACTATTTGTTTTCTTGTCAGTTATATGAGTAAGTTTCCGGATTTATAATAATTACCTAATTAATTGAATTTATATTCAGTAGTGTAATTGAAAGTCATGAATTTGATTTTATGAATTCTCCAAGGGATGTAGTTATCATTGTAATTATGCTTTACTTGAATTAAATATTTTTGAGTTATGAGTTTCTGTTTTGTTGTTCGTACATGTCTCTTTGTCTTTTTAAAAAGTGCATGTATATGAAATTTATTATTTAATCTCTCTAGATAAATAGATAAAATGAGGGGAGAGCTTGATAGTGCTTATAATTTATATATATATATATATATTATATATATATATATATATATATATATATATATATATATATATATATATATATATATATATATAATTATAGAGATTAATCTTAATTTTATTTATTAGAATTAAGAGGAGTTAAATGAAATTCTAAAGATCAGCTAATTTAGTAAATTTTGTTTTCAAGGGGAGAGCTCAATTAAGCACTGATGGAGGAGGAAACTCAGAATTCATAAGAATTATAATAGTGTTCTAATTTATTGGTGTTTGTCATAATTCTCCTGAGAACTTGAGAAAATGGTGGAGTTTGAGAAATTAAAGCAACTGCTGCTTATGAATTAAATATTGTTGAATTTAGATATATATTCAATAAAAAATGGTTAATTTATTAATGTAAAATGTTATAACATATTAAGGTCATAAATACATATTTGTTCGGTATCGTCCTACGCTGACGTATTGGGAATCGACATGTCCGGACATGTTGAAAATGAAATTCAAAAGTAAAGTTAACCGAAATAATTAATTTTGTGTCATCTGATACAAAAAAGCATTTTGACTTCTGTTGATGGTGGTTTTCAACTCCCAATAAGTCAGAATTCATAGGAAAGATAGAATGAGGATTGCGGTTAATGGGTAAAAGCTCAAGGTCATTATGAATATAAAAGGTCGGACAGAGGGGCACGAGCCCAAGGTACAAGTTCGATGTGGTCGGGGTTCGAGGTGGTCAGGTCCAAGATGGTCAAAACTGAGGTGGTCAGGCTCGAGGTACTAGAGCACTTGCGAAGATTGACTTGAGGTGTTCAGGTCAGGTCTGGCATCAGACTCTCAGGGCAGCCTCTGCATTTTAGAGCTTCGTGTCAGCCTTTAAAGTCAGAATCGACTCAGCATACCAGACCCGGTCGAGGAAAAGAGATGAGGTCAGACCAAGCACTGTGCGTCTCAGCACATCAACCCTAAGTATTAGTATGCAATGAAAAGATGTTACTCGTTCCGACAGATCGACCTGACGAAGTCATATGTGTTAGAAAATTATGACCCATAGCGTCACTATTTGTAAAAGACATAGTGGTTTTTGTACAAATCAACTATGTGACAATGGAAATTGCTATTTTATCATTTTGTAATTAGATTACTTGAATATATAAATGATAAAAGTCATTATGATTAGTTCCGGATTATAAAATATGAGACAGTATCAATCCACTAAAGTTTAATCATTAAACATCCCTAGTCTTAGTATTATCGAAACTGGACATCGATAATTCGGAATAGACTAGTATTGCACTTGTGCACGTTATGGGGGCATAACAGCATAGTTCTCATATATTTAAGTATTGGATGCTTATGCAAGTGTGATAGGAGGTTGTGTTTATCGATGGTACGGAAACAGCTTCGCTCCGGATAGACCCTTCGGAATCCCATTGGTAGTATGACTATGTTTCTATGGGAATCCGATTCAGGGTAGGTATATTTGGTCTTAACCTGAGACTTGCATTGCTAATACTTGCGACAATCAATACGCTTTAGTTTTAGTCATCCGGGACTTTAACAGGTTCTATGTACGCCTCTTCTGGGTTTATTAAGAATCGTAGAGTATTGGATGTGATGTCAAGATGGAAGTATCACTTCAGTCATATGAAGATGATGATCACGCAAGGATACAGAACAGGTACTCTAATATGTTGCAACCATCGGGATAATATGACAACGTCATGATTATCCGATTAAAGAGACTAGTTGCTTGTGATCTGATATATGCTTCGTACGAGGCAGACACTTCTCCAGCCTCAGGCCTTGCATGTGACATCCGATACTGGATCGCTATACGCAATACTACGCCTGACAAAGATTGTATATTCCATCAAGAATATTTCTGGAGAATTGGGTAGGCACGGTGCTTTGCTAGAAGCCAACCATGTCTTGTAAATCGGTGAGCACGTGGTACGAGGTACACACTTAATCGGATAGTCCGATAATCGGATTTACTGCCAACATATCCAGGGGTCTCTTGGGTCGCTTCCCAAAGATTCACTGATGACAGTTGACTCGAATTAGAATTAATCTGGGATTAATTAAGAGAGAGAAAATTAATCTGGGATTAATTGAGGCATTATTTAATCTCGGATTAAATGTGTTCGGAAGAGAGAGAACGCGATTAATTTGGAATTAATCGGTAAAATAAATTTTATAGTTAAATTTGATTTTTTCTATTTAATTTATTCATATGGACTAAAATTAATATATCGGATATATTAATTGGAATTAGATTTCAATACGAAATTAAAGTCAGACTTTAATACGTGCGAACAGATTAATTTAGAATTAATTCGTAAACAACAATCGTAATATATTTACGAGGCGTCGTTATTTAATTAAATTAGATTTAATTATTTAGCGACGAAAATTTATTTAATCGGATTATACAGATCCAAGCCGCGGTAAACATTCGTAGAAATCGTTTGAATTTTGAATTCAAAAGTGGGGCCCACTTCACATGTGGTAGTTGGGAGAGTGGTTGGCATTTATGCCAAACCACCCACTTTCCATCCACTTGGTTTTGGTTTTGGTAAATCAAAAACCCAACAACCTAGTTTAGGTGAAAAGGTAAATGGCTTTTTATTAAAACCTTTCTCTCTCTCATTTTCAAACACAACACACAAAACTCAAAAACCCTAAATCTTTGAATTGGGTGTGAACCTCTCTTGTTCTTCTCTTTGATTTTGTTGCAAAATCAAACAAGCTAACACTTCAAGGAGTCTTCTAAGGTGATAGGGAAACAACTTCAAGAGTTGGAATCAACACTTTAAGCTTGGAGCTTCAAGAACACAACTCAAAATTTGAAAGTCTAATCTGATCATTGTAAGTCATTCCGTAAATTTTAATGATCTTAATCACTGATAACCTTGCTTAATAGATCCTTGGCATGTTCTAAGAACAGTAACAATGGTATCAGAGCCAATTTTAAGCATGATTTTTCTAGGGTTCTTGAGACTTTAATTTGTGATTTTTTTTTTTTATGTTTTGAGCATGATTCTTCAAATTGATTGTTTGAGTATGCTTAAAATATGATAACTTAGAGTTATGCATGATTATATTTGAGAAATATTGATTGGATTAAAAATTATAAATCCCCTTACCTTGGCCGAATGTGAAGCAGTCCACTGCACATTGAATTTTTTTAATTTTTTTCAACATTGGATGTGTTTAAATGCATGATATAAATATTGATTGTTGGTTTGATTAGATTGGAATCAAAGTCAATAAAGATTATGTTAAATTCAAAGAGCATGTTGAGCATGAAATGATATGTTTTGCTTCAATTTGTATTGAGCATAAATTGATTGATTTAGCATGATTAATATGTTAATTAGTGTTTTGGAAATATTAAGTCTAATTAATTAATCATAGCTAATACACTTTAGTTATAATAATTATGATATTTGGAATATTAAAATTATAATGATTAGCCTTTAAAATTTAATTGGGCCTAATGAGCCTAAATTGATTTGTTGGCAATAAGGTGATTCTTATTGGGCCTTGGAATTTTGGGTTTGATCCATTATAGCCAAAGCCCATGCCTTAAGAATCAATTAAAGCTCATTGGACTTTAATTAAAATGGCATTGGATGTTATTGGGCCTTTGAGACCCATTAAGATTGGATTTGGAATCCAAGTCTTTAAGGCAAATAAATAAGTGTAAGTATTTAATTTGGAATTAGTATTGAATACAAATAAATTGGATTTAAAGTTGTAGTTCGATATAATTCAAGAATACATACTTTAAGTATTTATTCTTAAACGAGTTAGACTCGCGCAAATCAAATCGTTGTTTGAACATTGGTTGGTCATTAATTCAAAGATTAATTAATTGGACTAGATTGATTGAATAACATGATTTGTGTGAATACATGAATGTGTTATATGAATAATGTATATCGGATGGATATTAGAAGGGTGAGAGCAATTTTGAAAATTGTAATAAATTTAGAATCTATTAAATTGGACATGCGTGTCCAGCCTATTATCTCATTGCTTCTTTGTAATTCTCTTCTCACCAATTCCCCTCAATGTTATTGAGGTTTATTTGATGTATTATATAATTGGATAGAAGTTAGAATAGTGCTAGTCAGGGAGAGGAAAGAGAGTGATTTGTTCTAGGAATAATTTGTGAGATATTCATCCGCATATCGTTTTTAATATATTTATCGCGCCTTATTATGCTTTTAGAATGCATGCTTAAGGGTGTATGATGAGACCTAATCAAAGATAATTAATTGGTTGCCAATTACGTGAAAAACCCTCAACTAATATTAAGCATTTTCCTTCCATTGAGTGATTCATTCTCAAGCTCCAAGATTGGCATTGGTTTGTTGGCCAAAGTCAAGACCTTTTTCCATCGAGGATGTGTTTGAATCATTAAGGCTTTGTTCCACATCGCATGCCTTGGGCAAGTTGTGATTTTTGGGCCAAAGTCAAGATCACTTCTTGTTCATCGACATGGATTATGAAGCTTTCCAAAGTCAATGGGTCCCGCTTAACTGGAATCATTAAGCTTGTTGAGCCAAAGCCAATGCTTAGTTGATTCAGAGGAAAAATAGTTAGGCAAATATATGGATATATTGGCATATATATTGTATATATGTTTCGGACTTGGAGGTCCACCTACCGGATCTAGGAATTGGATGAGATCCAATCTACCTAGTTAAATATCATACAGCTTGTTGGCCAAAGTCAAGGTTGTGTGTTATTTAAAGTTATCCTAGCCCACTAGGAAATTAGGTTTCCCAAGTACTCGACAGAGGGTTAGAGGCTCGCCAAAAAATAGTGGGAGGATAGTATTGAATTTGTAATTTCGTTCAAATACTTAGCTTTACGCGCTTTCAAATTATTTCGTCAATTATATTTATTAGTTGGACTAATATTTTATTATTTTTCTTGTAACAGTTAGACTGTACCCTATATCGTTAATTGAATAGTTTGATTATTGCGATTAAGATGACAAGAAAGTTAAGCATTAGAGATATTATTTTTCAAGACTGGGATATGAATCTCAGAATTGTCCTAGGATCCGAGAAGTTACTCTATACCATAGAGAGACTTCTTGGGCCAAAGCCCCGACCTGATCAATTGCTTGAGCTAGAGCTTTGGAAGACTCATAGCGATGACAACTCGATTGCTCAATTGATAATGCTTTCTGTTATGACTCCGCAATCCCGTCGTCAGAACAAGGGATTGGATCCCTATGAGATGATGGCGAAGTTGCATGATCTTCATCGATCTAATCTTAGATAGTAGAGATATGAGTTGCAGAAGAAGCTCTTCCGCGCTCGCATGTTAGAGGGTACGTCTGTTGAGCACCATGTGTCACAGATGATTGCTGACATTGATCAGCTGGGATAGATGGGCATTGTCTTCAAGGCTGAGACTTCTATAGATTTGATCTTATAGTCTCTCCCCGACACTTAGAGTGGGTTCATCATGAACTATAATATGTTGAACCAAGACCAAACTCTTGGAGAGTTAATGTCCACACTGCATGAAGAAGAAAAAGCGCGAGGCGCACTTCGCTTCAACATCTCAGTCTTTGAGGGCTTGGCCCAAGGCGACTGGAGGTGTAAAGAAGAAGAAGAAGGGCAAAGTCAAATCGTCAAAACCTTCTGGGAAGGGTAAGGACAAATCTCAATATGTATGTCTGCAGTGCGGCAAGTGGGGTCACTGGAAGCGTGACTGCCGCGAGTACAAGGTACACATGAAGGAAATCAAAGTAGAAATGACACCGGCTTCAGGTATGTTTGTTATAGAAATAAACATGTCTACTTCTAGTTTTTAAGAATTGGATTTTTGATTCTGGATGTGGTACTCATATATGTACTGATGTGCAGGATCTGTAGATTAGCAGGAGAATAGCTCAGGGGAGATTGATCTACGCATTAGAAATGACACACGAGTCGTCGTTTTGGCCGTTGGCACTTTTGTTTTGGAACTGCCATCGGGACATGTACTTAAACTTTCAAACTGTTATTATGTACCTAGTTTGACTAGGAATATTATCTCTATATCTTGTTTGACCCAATACGGGTACACTTTTATATTCTGAAACACTGAGTGTCTTGTTTATAAAGATGATTTTGAGATATGTTCTGCTGATGCTAATAATGGTCTTTATATTTTGAATATAAATAATTTCAAACATATAATGTAAAAAACAAAAGGCTTAAACTAAGTAACAAAGATGAAACTTATATGTGGCATTGTCGTTTGGGACATATTAACAAGACTCGCATATCCACACTTTCGAAGAGTGGGTACTTGGATGGATTTGATCCAAATTCATATGATGTCTACGAATCCTGTTTATTGAGCAAAATGCCCAAATCACCTTTTAACGATAAAAGTGTATGAGCCACCGAACTGTTAGTTCTTCGTTCATAGTGACGTATATGGGCTCATGTCTAGCCAGGTTAGAGGTGGATATGAATACTTCGTAACCTTTACGGATGATGCATCGCGTTATGGTTATGTTTATCTTATGAGACACAAGTCTGAAACCTTTGAGAAATTCAAAGAGTTTCAATATGAAGTAGAAAAACAGACCGGAAAAAGTATTAAGACATTACGGTCGGACCGTGGTGGAGAATACTTGAGTAATGAGTTTCTTGATTACATGAAAGAGTATGGTATTCTTTCACAGTGGACTCCTTCCGGAACACCTCAGTTAAATAGTGTGTCCGAACGGAGAAACCAAACTTTATTGGATATGGTAAGGTCTATGATGAGTCGCACAGAGCTACCTATTTCCTTCTGAGGATTTGCATTGAACATTGCAATACTTATTTTGAATAAAGTTCCATCAAAGTCTATTCAGCATACTCCGTATGAGATATGGACAGGAAAGAAACCAGGTTTCTCACTCCTGAAGATTTGGGGTTGCTGGGCATATGTCAAACGTTTGGAAGGTACCAAACTTGAACCCAAATCGGATAAATACCTATTTGTAGGATATCCTAGGGAAACCAAAGGATATTACTTCTATCACCCACAAGAGAACAAGGTATTTGTTGCTCTACATGCGGTTTTCCTTGATAGGGAATTCCTTAATGTATTGGTTAGTGGGAGGAAAGTAGAACTCGATAAAATCGGAGTGATACTGTTCCTGGTACAGAATCCTTAACGGAACAAGAACAGTTTATCAGGGATGAAACTGTACCACAACCTTCGAATACACAAGAGCTGCGTAGGACGGAGAGAGTCAGAAACCAACCTGAGAGGTATGAGTTTCTGATCTCACCTTATGTGGATATCAATCTTATTAAAGAAGACGAACCGGCTACGTATGAGGAAGCAATATAAGATATCGACTCCGTTTTATGGCAAGAAGCCATGAAGTCCGAAATAGATTCCATATACACCAACTAAGTTTGGACACTGGTTGATGCACCAGAAGGCGTAAAGCCTATTGGTTGCAATTAGATTACTTGAATATATAAATGATAAAAGTCCTTATGATTAGTTCCGGATTATAAAATATGAGACAGTATCAATCCACTAAAGTTTAATCATTAAACATCCATAGTCTTAGTATTATCGAGACTGGACATCAATAATTCGGAATAGACTAGTATTGCACTTGTGCACGTTATGGGGGCATAACGACATAGTTCTCATATATTTAAGTATTGGATGCTTATGCAAGTGTGATAGGAGGTTGTGTTTACCGATGGTACGGAAACAGCTTCGCTCCGGATAGACCCTTCGGAATCCCATTGGTAGTATGACTATGTTTCTATGGGAATCCGATTCAGGGTAGGTATATTTGGTCTTAACCTGAGACTTGCATAGCTAATACTTGCGACAATCAATACGCTTTAGTTTTAGTCGTCTGGGACTTTAACAGGTTCTGTGTACGCCTCTTCTGGATTTATTAAGAATCATAGAGTATTGGATGTAATGTCAAAATGAAAGTATCACTTCAGTCATATGAAGATGATGATCACGCATGGATATAGAACTGGTACTTGTGGATGCTGGAATTCGACCGAGGTCCACAATCAGAATTTGTAGGTTGGGGGCATTAGCGATCCTGCAAGACAAAGGTAGAGTGAGCGGGAGTATACTACCCACCGGTGTGGTGGGTACCGGGGGCACTCCGACGCTCAAGTCAGTCGTATGAAATGAGTTGTAAATGTGTAAAATGTGAAAGTAAGGCTTATTACTACCTTGACTTTCTTTTGGTGGCCGTGAGGGCGGCGACAAGTGTTTTTGGTAATAGAAAGCTCTCAGAACTTGTGTCAGAGAACTGAAGCTTGTAAGAAGGATGTCCAGCCTGCCTCGAACCCTGAGTTATCTCCCCTTTTATAGATCTGAAAAGAGATTACTTTGTAGCTGTGATAAAAGCTGGCAATGGGCCTACAACAAGCTGACATTTCTGGAAAAGGAGCCCACAACGTGCCCTGGATTCAACTTTCGGCGATGAAAGAATATTTGCATGTGTTTGTGCTTAGAAAAAGAGGGAAACAGTTGGTATATAATGAGATAGAATTGTCTATTTGTTTGGCTTTTCATTTGTAGTGTTATATACTGATGGAATAAAGTCTTTTGGGCTGGGTTTTCCAATATGGTTTTTATGGGCCACTATTTATGGGCTTTTGGTATTGAATTAGACGTGAAAAGAAGATTTTACCCTCGGGTCCAAATTTGGCACGTACAGTTTGTTCCCTACTCTTTAAGTCAAAAAGTTTTTGACTTTGAGAGTAATATATCGAATGTATCGTCTGGGATTTGACCTTGGTATGTAAACTTTTTCTAAACCATTTGGAGTAGTCATAGGTTTAAGACTTAATCTTTACAAGATATGTAGGAATGATTTATTGAACCAGTTGAAGATCAGGATTTTGTCTAATTCTGCCTGAACAAATAGGGAATATTCCCAGTCGACTGAACCTGGTGAAGGTCAGGATAATCCCCATGCTACGGGTCCATGACCAGGGGAATTACTCATGTCGTCTGGACCATATGAAGGCCAGGACTTGAACTTGACTCTATGTGAGCTAATGGGGAATGTTCCCAGTCGACTGAACCTGGTGAAGGTCAGGATAATCCCCATGCTACGGGTCCATGGACCAGGGGAATTATTCATGTCGTCTGGATCAGATGAAGGCCAAGTCTTGAACTTGACTCTACGTGAGCCAATAGGGAATGTTCCCAGTCTACTGAACCTGGTGAAGGTCAGGATAATCCCCATGCTACGGGTCCATGGACCAGGGGAATTATTCATGTCGCTGGACCAGATGAAGGCCAGGTCTTGAACTTTATGTGAGCCAATGGGGAATGTTCCCAGTCGACTGAACCTGGTGAAGGTCAGGATAATCCCCATGCTATGGGTCCATGGACCAGGGGAATTACTCATGTCGTCTGGACCAGATGAAGGCCAGGTCTTGAACTTGACTCTATGTGAGCCAATAGGGAATGTTCCAAGTCGACTGAACCTGGTGAAGGTCAGGATAATCCCCATGCTACGGGTCCATGGACCAGGGGAATTACTCATGTCGTCTGGACCAGATAAAGGCTAGGACTTGAACTTGACTCTATGTGAGCCAATGGGGAATGTTCCCAGTCGACCGAACCTGGTGAAGGTCAGGATAATCCCCATGCTACGGGTCTATGGACCAGGGGAATTACTCATGTCGTCTAGACCAGATGAAGGCCAGGTCTTGAACTTGACTCTATGTGAGCCAATGGGGAATGTTCCCAGTCGACTGAACCTGGTGAAGGTCAGGATAATCCCTATGCTACGGGTCCATGGACCAAGGGAATTACTCATGTCGTCTGGACCAGATGAAGGCCAGGACTTGAACTTGACTCTATGTGAGTCAATGGGGAATGTTCCCAGTCGACCGAACCTGGTGAAGGTCAGGATAATCCCCATGCTACGGGGTATATTGTCGAATGAGTTCATCAACAAGTTCCAAGATATAGGCGTGTAGATGTAGACTGGGATGAACGTCAAGTATCAAGTCATAACTATATGTGGTATCTATGACAATTCTCAAACTATATACTAGATTATGTCGGCTGGGATTCAAGTCATGTCTCAAGATATGCAAGTGTACTAACTATAACAATCTCTAAACTACATACTAGATGATGTCGACTAGGATCATCAATAAGTCCCAAACTATAGACGTTTAGCGTCGATTGGGATCAATGTTACGCCCCAAGCTACACGTTGAAGTGTTAACTAGGTAATTCTTAATTAGTCTCAAGTCAATGAGGTGTGTTGACTGGGTTTTTCTTTAAGCACCGCGCTACACATGTAGATATCGAATGAGACAGACACCGAACATCAAGTCATACACGCATAAGATCCACAACAAGTCCCAAGCTACGCACATGTAGATGTCGATTGGGACAGACACCAAGCATCAAGCCATAAATGCATAAGATCAACAACAAGTCCCAAGCTACACCTGAAGATGTCCAATGGAACAGACATCAAGCATCAAGATATACACGCTGGGACCCACAAGAAGTCCCAAGCTACACATATGCGATGTCGAATGAACTATAGGCTTATCTAGTAGTGTCGAATGGAACATATTCACATCGTTCCTCACATGCATGTCAACTGGAGTATCATCAGGCCAATTCCTCACACGCATGTCGACTGGAGTATCATCAGGCCAATTCCTCACACGCATGTCGACTGGAGTATCATCAGGCCAATTCTTCACACGCATGTCGACTGGAGTAGCATCACGCCAATTCCTCATATGCATGTCGACTGGAGTATACCTGTAAACATGTACCTGTAGACTGGAATAACAACTTGAAACATTCTCTCATGCTCGTCGATTGGAGTGTTCCTTCAAACATTCTCTATATGCACCTGTCGAAATTACTTCATGCATGACGACTGAAATAATCTTCTAAAATATAAGTGTTACCGCCCCATAATATCGACTGAAGTAATCCTGCAATGATTTCATGCATGTATCTCGATTGAAGTGATTATACGAATCATTATGCATTTCGATTCGAGTGTACCTGAAATTACCTCAATGATGCAAGTCGACTGAAAGAAACTTACAGAGATTCAAATACCAACGTCGACTCGTCTGCAGTCTTCATGTAGAAATGTTGACCGAAATCCAACGAACCTTTGTATAATGAAACAAGATGTCAAGGTTCTACTCTGTAGGAAAAGATTCCGTTGGGAGGTGGATTGACATATGTCATCCAATCGGAAGATCTTTACAGCGATAATTTCATTGGAAGATTTGAGGGAAGTTGGGCTTGAGGGTATTTGGAGCCCATTTAGATAAAAAAAAACACTAGTGGGATTTTCGAGGGGTCTTTTGGAGGGAAATTGAAGCGCCTAAATGGAGAGTATAAGAATGGGTTTTGAGTCTCATTTGGTCTCACACAAGAATTCCTCTCGGTTGGCAAGCTTAAGGAAGCTCTCAAGATCTTCAAGGTATTCCTCATACTTTTCTTCGTATTCTTCAACATCTTCAAATGTTCATATAGTAAATTCAATCTGTTCTAAGTCAAGTAGGTCATTTGATCTTGAACGATTTAGCGATAGATTGAGATTATGTTTTTGATTTAGACGGGCTTAGATCTTCAAAGGAGTAGATATTTTAGGAAACTTGTGTTTGTCACTTGGATAATGTCGAGTGAAGATTCTTTGGGTAGTTTAGGCGCTCAAATTGACAAGTATATTGAACAACCTATGGATGATTCGAGTGATGAGGAAACTCATAGGGATTGGTCGTATGAAGATTTTATTGATGCTGGAATCGTAACTTTGGCTAAACCACCTTTAGGTCTACCCACCAAAGTGACACCTTTGAGATCAATACTACCCGCCACTGGAGAGTTGAGTGGACTTCCAAGCACGAGCGAACCAACAAGTATCCTAACCAAGAACCCAGCTAGTCGAGTGACTGAAAAATCAATGAGAGAAATAAAATTGAAATATAGATTTCCTTCATCAATAGAAGTAAGGTTAGCATCGTCGACTGAAAGGATAGATTACAAAGTTCCTGGGTGGATTGGGTTTTATGAACGCACATTTATTGATGGATTCAGATTCCCCATTCCAAAGTTAGTATGGAAAGTGTTGAATCATTATCAGCTGGCTCCTTCTCAACTAATGCCAAACACTTGGAGGATTTTACTGTCGATTGAGTGTATGGCTTTTGAATTGGGGATCGTATTCGGGGTGCGAGAATTATTGTATACCTATTATATGAAAGAGCACCTGAGAGAAAAATAGAGATATCACTTGTATCTCCGCCAAAAGAGGGAGCATTTGGTATTGGGGCTAACAACTAATGACAGAGGAGATTGGCAGAGAAGTTATTTCTTCGTGAGGGGAGAGGGTGTATTTGGGTCGAATGGGAGAGGAGATATACCTGAACATTGGAGCTCGTCGAGTGAGTGTTTTCATCTTAACTTTGATATTCTATATTTGTATTTTGAATGGCTGAGAATATCCCTCTTTTGTTTTTCCAGGTCTTCAGTTAAACAGATCGTTTGATACTACCAGTCGAGCCGTCTCGAACACGAAATACATTCTTAGCTTACCTGATTCGAAGAGGAATTGGAGAGCTGCTTTAGAAGAGAGGAGGCTGAGGCTAACTCCGTTGTGGAAGGAAGTGCTAGATTCAGAAGGTACTTCCTTGGCTTTGAGTAAACATATTTTGGCCGTGATATTATGCACTTGGACGATTGAGGTTACATTTGGAGGGCTGCTATTTTTAAAACCGCTGACTCCTGAAGAATTTTTATGCGTAGCTGAAATGATGTCGGGCCCATTCAAAGTGCCATCTCGATGAAATGAGAAGCCGAAAGAAGACAAAGAAAGTTAAAGCTAAGGTGCCTGAAGCCGTTGAAATGGTAATCACCAAACCTACTGAAGTCGTTCCAGTCGATGTTCCTGAATCAATGACACAGCCGATTGAGAAGGTCTCTACTTCAAAGAAGAGGAAAGCAGTAGTAGAAGTGGAAGAAAACGCAGAAGGCGTTATAGTGAAGATTCCACATGGGTCTACTGCGATTTCGGATCCTTCCAGCCTTTCTAAATTCATTAAGTGTCTCTTACTTGAAGAGGATGAGCAAATGTTGGCTGAACTGGGCCCAACCGAAACGAGCAAAAAGATTGCGGCTCTCAGTTATCAAGTACCTAGATTTGGAAAAGTATATCTATTTTTTTTATGTCGAATGGGAGAAATTGAGTGAAATTCGTTTCAGGTTTTGGAGTGTGGCCTCTTTATGCAAGAATATGCGGAATTGAGCCAGAGGAGGATGAGGGATTTGGAGAAGGCGAACACATCAGTCAGAAAAGACTTTGCTGAATTGAAAACAAATTCCGATGCTACTGAAAGGAAGTTAAAAATGGTTGAAAAAGAATTGAAGGAGTCTCAGGCGACATTAAAATTGGAAAAGGAGGTGTCCGAGGCAACCAATGAGACATATAAAGAAAGTTTGGAGAATTTGACGAAAGAGAAAGCAGAGTTGCTCGAGCAACTTGAGATGATTGCATTTGAATCGATGATGAAAGAAAGGAGCAGTCTAATGGAGGAGTATCTTGCTGGTCAGAATGTCGCCTGGAAATCGAAGAAATGGATCCGTGAATATGAGAGGATGGCTGCTGGGTTATCTCTTGCAAGCGATGGTGAAGAAGAAGAGAAGGGAGATGAAGTGCTTTCGCAAGGATGTAGTTGAAGAACGCGTGGTTGTTGGGGAGGGTGAAGAAGAAAAGACAACTATGGAAAAACATGCAGAAACAGTTGAGGGTCCTGGACTGACTGAAACAGGTCCAATCTCCCACGCTCCTACCCAGACTCTTGAAGTTCCATCTGTGGATGTTCAGCTTTCTCCTGAGGTCCCGTCGACTAAGATGCCCGTGGAATGAATATGTAATTGTAACTTTTGATTATCTTTTTGTAATGGGAAATCGCGAATTTTGAATGATATATAATGTTTCCATTTTGGTCGACATCTAAGATTTTCATATTATCACACAACATTTTATCATCAAATAATTCATTGGCCGATTGGGCAAGACAAAAGAAAAATAAAAATTACTTGTAGAATCGCTTAAGGTGAATTGCATTCCAACTATTTTGAATTGGCCTTCCTCCTGTCGTTTCCAATTTGTAAGCGCCCTGCCCAACGATCTTCGTAATGACGTATGGGCCTTCCCAATTTGGTCCTAGCTTTCCATCTTTGATCTCCTTGGTATTCTGAAATACTTTACGTAGGACCCAATCTCCTTCTTTAAACGTTCTGTACCTAACATTCTTGTTAAAATATTTGGCCATTCTCTGCTGATGTGCTGCAAGTCGTATGGAGGCTCGTTCCCTCAATTCGTCAACCGTATCAAGGCTATAACTCATGAGTTGATGATTCGTGTTTTCCTCGAGCCATTGGTAACGAGGAGTTGGAATAACTCATTCGACTGGAATCACTGCTTCACACCCAAACACAAGGGAGAATGGGGTTTGTCCAGTTGATGAGCGGGCTGTAGTTCTGTAGGACCACAAGACTCCTGGAAGTTCATCTGCCCATGCTCATTTTGATTTCTCTAATCTTTTCTTCATTGTATTCAAGATCGTCTTGTTGGATGATTCAGCTTGACCATTCGCTTGAGGAAAACGTGGGGTTGAAAAGTTTAATTTGATTCCCCAATTCTTGCAGAAGTCTTGGAAATGGTAGCTTATGAATTGGGACCCATTGTCAGTTACAATTTCCCTTGGCAAACCGAATCGACAAATGATGTTTTTCCACACGAAGTTTTGCACTTCTAAGTCTCGTATCTTGGCAAAGGCTTCTGCTTCGATCCATTTGGAATAGTAATCTGTAAGGGCAAGCATGTAGACTCGCTGTCCAGGGGCGGTAGGTAGCTTCCCAACGATGTCCATTCCCCACTTCATGAATGGCCAAGGTGACAGAATCGGCTTCAGTTTCTCTGGTGGTAAGTGTGAGACGGGGGAAAATCTTTGACATTTCTCGCATTTTCGAGTGAATTCAACCGAGTCAGCCCGCATAGATGGCCAATAGTATCCTGTCGTGTGGGCTCGGGAAGCTAAACTTCTTCCACCTGAATGGTTTCCACATTCCCCTTCATGAAGTTCGGTTAAAACGTACTGGGCTTCCTCTGGAGTAAGACATTTGAGGTAGGGACTAGATAGTGATCTCTTCAAAAGTTGTCCATCATGTAGTGTGAATCTGGCAGCTTGTCGTTGAATCTTTCGAGCCTCAATTCTATCTTCTGGAAGCATGCCATTTTGCAAATATTTCACAATGGGAGTCAACCATGAGTCGTCTGATGTGATTGTTGTAACTTATTCGACTCCATTCTTCCAAATCGCTGGCCACTGCAAATATACAATTGGGATGGACTGGATTTTTTCTCCTTCTATTACCGAACCCAGTGTAGCTAAAGCATCTGCGTGCGTATTTTCGTTTCTGGGGATTTGACAAATGGTTATCTGCTCAAATGTCGACTGGATCTCCTTCACCTTTTGTAGATAAGAAACCATCTGTGAGTCTCTAGCTTGATATGAACCCTGGAATTGATTGACAATTAATTGAGAATCTGATTTTACTTCTATCTTCTTGGCACCAAGCTCATGGACCAAGTTTAAGCCAGCTATGAGAGCTTCGTATTCGGCTTCATTATTAGAGACTCTGAAGCCGCATTTGATCGCCTGCTGCAACACATCGCCTTCAGGAGTTGTCATCACAATCCCTAAGCCGCATCCACGTTTATTGCTTGACCCGTCGACTGTCAATCTCCAAGTAGTTGAAGGATGGATACATTAGATTTCCTGTTCAGCTGGTACTTGTAGACTGGAGCTGAAATCAGCAACAAAATCTGTGAGTGCTTGCGATTTGATCGCGGTGCGTGGTAAGTACGTGATGTCGTGTTCTCCTAGTTCCACAGCCCACTTCGTCAGTCTTCCTGAAAGATCGGGCTTATGAAGTATGCTCCTCATTGGATACGATGTATAGACAATGATTGGGTGCCCCTGAAAATATGGTCGTAGCTTCCTTGCTGAAGTTACCAAAGCCAGTACCAATTTTTCCATATGAGGGTAGCGTGACTCCGCATCTAATAATGCTTTACTCACATAGTAGACTGAGAGTTGAGTCCCATTTTCTTCTCGGATCAGGACTGCACTCACTGCTTGTTTTGAGACTCCTAAGTAGAGAAAAAGTCTTTCATTGTCGAGTGGTTTTGATAACAACGGTGGAGAAGATAAGTATCGCTTAAGTTCCGTCAATGCTTCTTCGCAGGCTGGAGTCCACTCGAAGTGCTTTGCCTTCTTCAAGGCTGAGAAGAATAAAAAACTTTTATCGGTTGACTTGGAAATGAATCTATTAAGTGCAGCTATTCTCTCAGCTAGTCGCATGGCATCTTTCGGATTGGTAGGAGAAGGAATGTCAAGAATAGATCTGATCTGATTGTGATTGGCTTCTGTCCGTCGTCGCGTGACCATGTATCCAAGAAATTTCCCTGAAGCGACTCCAAAAGCACATTTTGTTGGATTCAATTTCATACCATATTTCTTCATTGTGTCGAATGTCTGCTCCAAGTGTGTCAGATGTTGTTCGGCTTCTAATGACTTTACCAGAATGTCATCAATGTAAACCTCCATGGTCTTCCCTATTTGTTGAGAAAACATTTTGTTCACCATTCGTTGATAAGTTGCTCCAGCATTTTTGAGTCCGAATGGCATCACTTTGTAACAATATATGCCTCTGTTGGTGATGAATGCAGTTTTTTCTTGGTCGTTCGGATGCATGAGGATTTGATTGTAGCCTGAATAGGCATCCATGAAACTCAGTAACTCATGGCCTGCTGTAGCATCAACCAAGGAATCAATATGAGGTAACGGGAAGGAATCCTTGGGGCATGCTTTGTTCAAATCTGTGAAGTCGATGCAAACTCGCCATTTCCCGTTCTTCTTTCGTACTATTACCACATTAGCTAACCATTCTGGGAATTGAACCTCCTTGGTGGCTCCATTTTGTAATAATTTTTGGACTTCTTCATTGATGATCTGATTTCTTTCCGGGGCAAACTTTCTTCTTTTCTGTCTGACAGGAGGGTAGCTTGGATCCACATGGAGCTCATGGGTGATTAATTCTGGGTCGATCCCGGTCATATCTTCGTGTGACCATGCGAAACAATCATGTCGCTTCATTAAGAAATCAATTAGGTCGGTTTGTAGCTTAGGATCCAGATTAACTCCAATTGGTACTTTGTGATCCGAATATTCTGGGTGTATTGGGACTTCGTCTAGTTCCTCTACGCTTGGCTGATCTGGTGGTAAAACACCAGATCCCTTCATTAATTGCTATGCCGACTGAGGTTTCGCCTTTAAATTCGTCTGGTAGCAACTTCTTGAAGCGAGTTGGTCTCTTATAATCTCCTGAATTCCCCATCTTGTGGGAAATTTGAGCACTTGATGGAAAGTTGACGAGACTGCCCTCATCTCATGAATCCAAGGTCGGCCGACAATCAGATTGTAGGCTGAGGGACAATCGAGAACTAAAAAAGTTGTCATCTTGTTGATTCCTCCGGCATAGACTGGGAGTGTTATCTCCCCGATTGTGAATTTTTGTTCGCCGCTGAATCCAATAAGAACAGTTGACCTCCTATTGATCCTTCCATATCGGTTCCCATGTCGGACAGAGCAGTTCTGAAGATGATGTTTGCTGACGAACCTGTGTCGACTAAGACTCATTTGACTATAAAATTTGCAATCTGTAATGAAATTACCAGCGCGTCATGATGCAGATTCGTTTGATTGGAATTGCTGTCGTCTGGGAATTCAATTGTTAGGTTTGTAAACATCCCTTCAATCGACATAGTTGAATGGAAAGGACCCATTGTTGCTTCTCTGGTATGTCGTTTCGCAGCCGAATATGAGACACCGCTGACTTCGGACCCTCCAGAAATAAAAATTACTGTATTGTTGACTGGTGGTGGTGGTGTGGGGCCTTCTTCCTTCTCGTTTCTTCGGGCTATAGTAGCTTTGCCTTTCTCCGATAAATCATTTAAATGTCATTTATTTAGCAATTCCAATACTTCCAGCCTTAGAGCTATGCAATCTGCTGTCGTATGTCCATAATCTCGATGAAATTCACACCATTTGCTGGTATCTTTCTTGGCTGAATAATCTCTGGAGCGTGGGGGCCATCGTACCTCGTTCCCCATCTTCTTGAGGACCGAAACCAGTTCACCTTGGGAAACAGTGAAATTGTAGTCTGTGAGCCTTTCTCTGTTCATGGTCTTATCTTGAACCCTGAACGGCAATGGTTGTCGCTTGGAGTCTCGGTTGAAATGTCGATGCACCCTTTGATTGTTCTTCATGTCTGTTGGCCGTAGCGTTTTGTTAGGGAATTCTTTGCACCGTTTAACAGTATCTTGAGAACTTTCTCGTTGAAAATTAGAAGAATTTTCTTTTCTTTGGTTTCTCTTGTCCTCCTCCCACCTTATTTCGACTTGGGCTCGAGCCATGGCTTGATCCATTGTGTAGCATCGAAATTTAGTGAGTTTCTTATATAGTCCACTTTCTAGAAGCAATCCATTTCTAAATGCTTCTACCGCCGTAGGTTGATGGAGGTCAGAGATAGTTATTCTTTCTTTATTGAACCGAGCCACGTAGCTTCGTAAAGATTCTCATTTTCTCTGTTGGACGGCGTAAAGGTCGTCTGAAGTCTTTTCAATCTTGCAAGAACTTGCGAAATGCTCTACAAACTTGTCTGCCAATTGTTGGTATGATCCAACAGTCCTGTATGGGAGGTTGATGAACCAAGTTAGGGCTGGCCCCGCCAACGTTTCTCCAAATCCTCTGCACATCCCAGCTTCCCACTGTTGAGGGGTTAGGCCCGTTGACATCATCTTATATTTGTAATGAATGATGTGGTCGTCTGGGTCAGTTGATCCGTCATACATTTTCATATACGGGGGACTGAATTTTCTTGGTAATTCTACGGAAGAGATAGTCTCAATAAATGGTGTGTCAGAAATCATCCCGGCTCTACTCTTCCTTATTGGTAGCTTGATGCCTGGCAAGCTGGACAAGATTGCTTCTTTGAATTATAACATTTCTTTTCGCATGCTGGATGCGACTCGCTGAGATTAGTCGACTGGAAAAATTGTCATATTTGTATGAGAACTTGGAAGGTCGCCTGGGGAAGGATCACCATTCGCCACATCATTGAATGTCTCCAAAAGGTTAGATGGGGCCACAAGATTATTGGGATTATCAGGAGAATCTCGTTGTTAAGAGTTGGAAGAGATTAGTTCCAACTGCTTCTGAAGATTTAATTGGAGCTCCGCATGGTCTGGTTCTCCTCCTCCAAAGCTCGTAATCTTTCTTGTAGCATAGTTATTTGGGACGCAATTGGATCTGGCGTCTGTTCGCTGCTGAAGCTATGAGTGACAGTGCTTTCCGAATTATAGACCGAGTGATCTTTGTTTGCTATAAATCACTAAGGCCCCAGGGTGGGCGCCAAATTGTGGATGCTGGAATTCGCCGAGGTCCACAATCAGAATTTGTAGGTTGGGGGCATTAGCGATCCTGCAAGACAAAGGTAGAGTGAGCGGGAGTCTACTACCCACGGTGTGGTGGGTGCCGGGGGCACTCCGATGCTCAAGTCAGTCGTATGAAATGAGTTGTAAATGTGTAAAATGTGAAAGTAAGGCTTATTACTACCTTGACTTTCTTTTGGTGGCCGTGAGGGCGGTGACAAGTGTTTTTGGTAATAGAAAGCTCTCAGAACTTGTGTCAGAGAACTGAAGCTTGTAAGAAGGATGTCCAGCCTGCCTCGAACCCTGAGTTATCTCCCCTTTTATAGATCTGAAAAGAGATTACTTTGTAGCTGTGATAAAAGATGGCAATGGGCCTACAACATGCTGACATTTCTGGCAAAGGAGCCCACAACGTGCCCTGGATTCAACTTTCGGCGATGGAAGAATATTTGCATGTGTTTGTGCTTTGAAAAAGAGGGAAACAGTTGGTATATAATGAGATAGAATTGTCTATTTGTTTGGCTTTTCATTTGTAGTGTTATGTACTGATGGAATAAAGTCTTTTGGGCTGGGTTTTCCAATATGGTTTTTATGGGCCAATATTTGTGGGCTTTTAGTATTGAATTAGACGTGAAGAGACGATTTTACCCTCGGGTCCAAATTTGGCACGTACAGTACTCTAATGTGTTACAACCATCGGGATAATATGACAACGTCATGATTATCCGATTAAAGAGACTAGTTACTTGTGATCCAATATATGCTTCGTACGGGGCTGACACTACTCCAGTCCCAGGCCTTGCATGTGACATCTGATACTGTATCGCTATACGCAATACTACGTCTGACAAAGATTGTATATTATATCAAGAATATTTATAGAGAATTGGGTAGGCACAATGTTTTACTAGGAGCCAACCATATCTTGTAAATCGGTGAGCACGTGGTACGAGGTACGCACTTAATCGGATAGTCCGATAACCGGATTTACTGCCAATATATCCAAGGGTCTCTTGGGTCGCTTCCCAAAGATTCACCGATGACAGTTGACTCGAATTAGAATTAATCTAGGATTAATTAAGAGAGAGAAAATTAATATAGGATTAATTAAGGCAATATTTAATCTGGGATTAAATGTATTCGGAAGAGAAAGAACGCGATTAATTTGGAATTAATCGGTAAAATAAATTTAATAGTTAAATTTGATTTTTTCTATTTAATTTATTCATATGGGCTAAAATTAATATATCGGATATATTAATTGGAATTAGATTTCAATACGAAATTAAAGTCGGACTTTAATACGTGCGAACGGATTAATTTAGAATTAATTCGTAAACGGCAATCGTAATATATTTACGAGGCGTCGTTATTTAATTAAATTAGATTTAATTATTTAGCGACGAAAATTTGTTTAATCGATTATACGAATCAGAGCCGCGGCAAACATTCGTAGAAACCGTTTGAATTTTGAATTCAAAAGTGGGGCCACTTCACATGTGGTAGTTTGGAGAGTGGTTGGCATTTATGCCAAACAACCCACTTTCCATCCACTTGGTTTTGGTTTTAGTAAAACCAAAAACCCCACATCTAGTTTAGGTGAAAAAGGGTAAATGGTTTTTTACTAATAAACCTTTCTCTCTCTCATTTTCAAACACAACACACAAAACTCAAAAACCCTCATCTTTGAAATGAGTGTGAACCTCTCTTGGTCTTCTCTTTGATTTTGTTGTAAAATTAAACAAGCTAGCACTTCAAGGAGTCTTCTAATGTATAGAGAAACAACTTCAAGAGTTGGAATCAACACTTTAAGCTTGGAGCTTCAAGAACACAACTCAAATTTTGAAAGTCTAATCCAATCATTGTAAGTCATTCCACAACTTTTAATGATCTTAATCGCTCATAATCTTCCTTAATAGATCATTGGTATATTCTAGGAACACTAACAATATGACCCTTTCAACCCGACCTAATTAAGAAGAGAGTAATAGGTCAGAGTTGCTGAATCTTATGCACATGAATGGATGATGTAAGCCCTACAAGAAATCTAGAGCCGCAAGACCGTTGGATGGGTGTAACTTGCGGTATTGAGCAGTAACATACGAGTAATGAGCAGTGACATCCGAGTAATGGGCAATAATGTACGAGTAATGGGCAATTATGACAGGGAAACGTGGTCGATGTCGCTTGTGGGAGTTACAGTAAATCCAATGGCACTATTTAATAGGAAAAAAGACTCAACTCATGGAGGATCTTTGAATTAATATTTCTTATTTTCCATAACTTGTAAAAAGCTCTAAAAAGTTTAGTGTAAGAAAGGGATAAGGCAGGTTGGTCCGACCCGAGGTGGTAATAAAAATATTATTTTATTTTTGTCTGTGGATGTAGGTTTGATCTATTCCACCGAACCACGTTAAATCCTTTGTTTTATCTTGTGTTTCCATCTTTTGCTAAGTTTTTATTTGGTTCTCAAACCAAATAAATTCACAGTTGAGAGAGATTTGTTCAATGAGGGATTTTTCCCGAATTACTTCTGGAACGAAAATCAACCGTTAACAGTTGGCACCGCCCGTGGGGGAAAAGTACGAAAAGTGACAAGCACATAAAGATTATGGAAAGTGACGGAAACCATAGAACTACAGAGGGTCCGACGATGGAATTATTAGACAATTATGACCCATAGCATCACTATTTATAAAGAACATTGTATTTTTGTACAAATTAACTATGTGACAAAAAGAAATTGCTATTTTATCATTATTGTAATTAGATTACTTGGATATATATTAATGATAAAATTCCATATGATTAAATTGGATTAATAAAATATGAGACAATATTAATCCACGAACGGTTTAATCATTAAATAACCCTAGTGTAGTATTATCGAGACTAGACATTGATAATGCGGAATAGATTAGTATTACACTTGTGTCCGTTATGGAAACTTAATGACATAGTTATCATATATTTAGGTATTGAATACTTATGCAAGTGTAATAAGAGGTTCTATTAGCCGTTGGACCGGGAACAGTTCACTCTGGATAGACCTACTCGGAATCCCATTGGTAGTATGACTACATGTCTCTGGGAATCCGAATCAGGATAGGCGTATGTGATCTTTAACCTGAGAATTATGTTGCTATTACTTACGATAATCAGTTTACTTTAGTATTGGTCGTCCGGAGCTTTAACAGGTTATGTGTACGTCTGTATTGGGTTTACTGAGAATCGTAGTATATTGGATGTGATGTCAAGATGAGAGTATCACTTCAGTCATATGGAGATGATGGTCACACATGATACGGAACTAATACTCTTAAAAGCTGCAATTATCGGGAAAGTATGACTAGGTCATGACTTTCCGATTACGGAGACTAGTTACTCGGGATCTGATATATGCTTCGTATGGGGCAGAGCCAGCATAGGCCTAGCTTGTGACATCCGATACGGGATCGTATTACGCATTACATAGTATTACTATGTCTGATATAGATTATATTCCTCGATGAATATTTCTGGAGAATTGGGTAGGCATGGTGCTTTGCTAGAAGCCAACCATATCTTGTAAATCGGTGAGAACGTGGTATGGGATGCGCACATATTCGGATAGTCCGATAACCGTATTTACTGCCAACTTAGCTTCTCAAAGATTCACCAATGACATTTGACTCAGATAGAATTAATCTGTGATTAATTATGAGAGAGAAAATTAATCTGGGATTAATTGTGGCAAGAATTAATCTGGGATTAAATTCATATAGAAGAGAAAACGCGATTAATTTATAATTAATCGATAAAATAAATTTAATAATTAAATTAGATTTTTCTATTTAATTTATTTATTTGGGGCTAAAATAATATATCAGATATATCAATTGAAATCAGGTGTCAATATGAAATTAAAATTGGATTTTAAGGCGAGCGGATTAATTTGGAATTAATTCCAAAGCGATTATCGTAATAATTTTGCAAGAGATAATTATTTAATTATGTAACTACGGTAAATTCGTTTATTCAGAATTAAACGAACCCGGGCCAAGTCTAGTTGTGTGTTGGAGAAGTCAATTTAAATTTTGAATTTAAAAAGTGGTGGGACCATTTGACTTACTTCAAATGTCAGCATTTGATGGAAGTAGTTGGCTAATTAATTCAAGGCATTAAACACACACAACAACCAATTTTGGAAAAATAATTCACTCGCTTCCTCTCATTGCCATTACTGAATCCTCCTCTCTTTGGGAAGAAAATTTTACTTCAAAATTTTCACAAAGCTAGCACTTGGAGAGTCATTTGAGGTGATAGAGAAACTCACCTAAAGAACAAACAACAACTCAACAAGCTTGAAACTTCATCCACAAAAGGAAAATTTTGAATTTTCTCCAAATCAATGTAAGTGATTCCGCCACTTAACTTGAATTTTTCACACATAGAATCACATTTAGGATCTTGTGGCATGTCTTAGAGACTAACAGGAATGAATGGAGGAAATATTGAGAAATGAAAGGGAGAATGCACGAAAGGAGAGGGAAACAACTCAGGCCTTTATGAAGACTATAACAGAAAAAATTGAAAAATTAGAGAAGGCTGAAGAACCTGATGGAGTATGACTTAGCAGAAAGAGGGAAGAAATAGTAAAGGGAAAAAAGATTGTCGGAGCAGACAGAGACCATGGAAAAAGAAAAAGAACCACACAAAGAAACAAATTTGTATGGAAAGACAGGCCAACCAGAATCATCCAGTAGCAGTTTATTTTTAGGGGGAGGTGATCTGGAACGATTTCGAGAGAGGGGGCGTGAGGTTCCTGGTTACAGATAATACCATATTCGAAGTGAAGACATGAAAAGGGCTATAAGCAAAAGCAAGAGAACTCCGAAGCCATATGAAGAGTTGGTTCTGAAGAGAGATGAGGAAATGAGAGGATATACGAGGGGAAGAGCTCGGGATAATAAGGACATGGGGACAACATCCTCGTTCTCAAAGGAAATATTGGCGATGAAGTTCCCGAGGAAGTTCACCATGCTCACAGTAGACGTCTACAAGGGCAACACGGACCCCAAGTCTCATGTTGAAAGGTTTATTTTGTTGATGAAAATTCATGGGATGATCGGAGAGCAAGCTGTTCCCTTTAATGGTGGGTCATCCAGCCTGTGGCTCAGGAACTTGACCCCGGGGAGTATCAGTAGTTTTGCCCAGTTGAGGAGATCTTTTATGTGACACTTCAAGGGGCGTGCGTGCCGAGGAAAATGATGGGGTCGTTAAGGTTGATGAAACAAAGAGATGCCAAGTTTTAAAGAGCTTTGTCGACAGATATAACAATCTTGTTTTAATGGTTGGGACGTATGAATCCCGGAAGGCCTTAGAAAATTTCAAAGGGG
Source organism: Zanthoxylum bungeanum (assembly GCA_019454045.1). Classification (NCBI taxonomy): domain Eukaryota; kingdom Viridiplantae; phylum Streptophyta; class Magnoliopsida; order Sapindales; family Rutaceae; genus Zanthoxylum; species Zanthoxylum bungeanum. Next base: position 39,124 of record SKCR01044119.1, read on the forward strand.
CCCTGAAGGTCAACTAAGGATCTAGGAGATACCGGACTATACCGCGACCTTAGAACAAGCAAGTAAGTTTGTGCTGATAGAGGAAGATGAGAATATTTCCTGGGGAGGCCAGAGGACCAAGATACTTAGGCCGGAAAACCACAAGATGTGGGTAGAGACATGAGGAGACCGGTCCTAATGTAAAAGGAGTTCAGGCCAATACCTCAGAATAATCATGTACAGGATAGAAGGCCACATGTCCAGGTCAACCATGTCACCGCAAGGATGATGTACACCCCCATAAACATACCCTTGACCTAGATAGTTTGGGAAATCCAAGACAAAGGTCTTCTGACTGAGCCCGACCCGATGAGGTTTCCCATTGATAAGAGAGACAACAAGGCTTATAGTGTACACCGTAATTTAAGGGGACACAACACAGAAAGATGTAGAGAGTTACAGGAGCAGGTGGAGGACTTGGTAAGGAACGACTATCTGAATGACTACATAGACCAAGTGGCTATGAAAACCGACCAGTGCTGATAAGAACGATCACCAGGTCGATTACCAATTGCTTGGGGCAGTTGGACGGTACTATGGCTCAATAAGTCCTAGAACGCTGAGGTACTGAGAGAATAATTTAAATAGAGCCTCTTAGAATGAGGCTCAAAGAGTTGTAAGATGGGCAATAAATCCCTTGAATATAAATAAGACTTTTACTTTTTTCAAATAAGAACTTGTTCACTTTTCTTGTTTATTATTCGGATGGGAAATATATGTTTAATATTATTGTAAGATACTCATGGTCAGAATATATGAATGGGTGAAGAATATGCGGAAAGATGTAAAATCTATGACACACCAATCCCTGGTGTCGATATCAAACCCCTGGGATAGAGCATCACTACTAAATGACCTGTATCTTTGGGGAGCTTAAGCGAAAAGACTTATATGAGGTTTGGCACCTCGGGGTAACCATAGTACATTTGGCACCCCTAGGTAACTAGCACGTATGGATTGAAGTCATTAAACACCGACATGGCGTTTGGCACCTTGAGGTAACCATAGTACGTTTGGCGTCCTCAGGTAACCATAGCACATATGGATTGAAGTCATTAAAGACCGATGTATGTTTGGTGCCTCGGGATAACCATAGTATATTTGGCACCCCCGATAACCATAGCATGTATGGATTGAAGTTGTTAAAGACGGACGTGGTGTTTGGAGCCTCGGGGTAACCATAGTATGTTTTGCGCCCCAGGTAACCATAACATATACGGATTAAAGTCATTAAAGACCAACGTGGCATTTTCATAGCATAGTTTGTTGGGACATTGGACTGTAAGGTTTAAAATTATTATTTTGGGTAGCATGAGGCAGGACGCTGTCTTAGGCTTCTATTTGTTTCTTGGTCAATGTTTTTATCTTGATTTTATTTTTAGTGGATGACTTGAAATGGGACGCCATTTTCGGTCTCTGTGGAGGTTTCCGGAGGTCAAAAATATTCCCTCGCTATTAAGTCTTAGATAAAAATTCTATGGCTCAGGTCCGCATTCGTTCCGCTTAGGTCATGGTATGATTTGATGGCCAAATATTTATTGTGGCTCGGGGTCAGGTTATGTCCCACCGAGGCCTTATTATCTTCGTTGGCATATGGTGGAATTTCTCTCCCATTGCTGAGTATTGATGGCACAATGAGAGAAGCCAATGTGGCCGATATCAGCTTGGGGCTGGGTTACATCCCTCCGAGGCCTTTTTTATATGTGATAGCCCGAAGTGATCTTCCCCACGTGACCTATGTTTTGTTTTACAGGTCTTTGTAGATCATTTCCTTCCGAGGTTGCTGCATGTCGAGAGCATGCATCGGCCTGAGGTGGCACGAGATGAGTTTCTTCAAGCAGAAAAGCCAATATGGCCAATATATTATAATCAACTCGAGGCTAGGTTACGTCCCACCGAGACTCTTTTATGTGCGATGGCCTAAGGTGAGCTTTCCTAGTGACCCATGTTTTATTTTTCAGGTCTTTGTAGATCATTTCCTACCGAGATTGTAACATGTCAAAAGCATGCATAACCCCGAGGTGGCATGAGATGAGCTTCTTCAAGCAGAGAAGCCAATGATTGAGATGATTTAGGTTAGCTCGGATCAACCTTTTCTTTCAAAGAGGGTCAAGCATAAGAGATGACCAAGTTACGAATCAAAAATAGAGGTGTCAGATCAAAGTTCTAAACTCGACGTGGATTTTCACAAGAAGCATTGAAGCTTGAAGTTGTGGTACTAGCCGAGAGATGGAGCATACTTGAGATTTTGGACTGGATCAGGATTGAATATAAGCCTGAGCATATCAAATCGTCTTCCAGGTCCACGCACCACCATTTTTTTTATAGTTCCCGGCATCAACTCATTAACTCGTTGATACTGATAACTAGGGGATAGATGTTGATAGTGGTTTCAGATCCCAAGAAGTCACAATCCATAGGAAGGGTAAAAAGAGGATTATAGTTAATAGGTAAAAGCTTAAAGTCATTGTGAAGATAAGAGGTCAGATAGAGGGGTCCGAACATGAGGTACATGTTCGATATGGCCAGGTTCGAGGTGGTCAGGACCGATGTGGTCAGGCTCGAGGGAATTTGAGCACTTGCGAAGATTGACCCGAGTTGTTCAGGTCAGGTCGGGCATCAGACTCTCAGGGCAGCCTTGGCATTCAGAGCCTCGTGTCAGCCTCTGAATTCAAAATCGACTCAGTAGATCAAACTAGATCGAGGAAAAGAGAGGAGGTTAGACCAAGCACCGTGAGTGTCATCACACCGACCCTACCTGTTAGTAGATGCAATGAAAAGATGTTACTCGTTCCGACAGACTGAACCGACGAAGTAATATGAACTTTTCAACCCGAACTGATTAAGATAAGAGTAATAGGTCGGGACTGTTGAATCTTGTGCACATGTATGGATGCCGTATGCCCTACAAGAAACCTAGAGCCGCCAGACCATTGGATGGGTTTAACGTGTGAGTAATGAGAAGTAACGTATGAGTCATGAGTAGTAATGTTCAAGTAATGGGCAATAATGTTCGAGTAATAGGCAATAATGAAAGGGAAACGTGACCGACGTCACAAGTGGGAGTTATAGTAAATCCAATGACACTATTTAAAGGGAAAAAAGACTCAGTTCATGGGGGATCCCTGGATTATTATTTCTTATTTTCCATAACTTGTAAAAAGCTCTAAAAAGCTTAGTGTAATAAAGTGATAAGACAAGTCGGTCCAATCTATGGTGGTAATAAAAATATTATTTTATTTGTGTCTGTGGACGTAGGTTGGATCCATTCCACCGAACCACTTTAAATAATCTGTTTTATCTGTGTGTTTTCCGTCTTTTACTAAGTTTGCATTTGATTCTCAAACCAAACACATTCACAGTTGAAGGAGATTTGTTCAAGGAGTGGTTTTCCCCGAATTATCCATATAATGAAAATGAACCGTCAACAACTTCCATTGTCGCAACAATAGATATTCATTGGCGCGACAATGAGACCTTAAGACAAAAATAATATTTTGACTAATATTGTCACGACAATGGTTTCTTATTGACATGACAATGAGACGCTGATGTAAAATAGAATTTTGCCTTATATTGTCACGGTAATGGATACTCATTTGCTCGATAATGAAATGCTCGTGCATATTATCACGACAAATGGTTTCTCATTGGCGTGACAATGGGAAGCTGATACGAAAAAGTATGACAAAAAAATTTATATTTTGGATGCAATGTTTGATTGCCTATATATAGGGCACGAATTTGTTCATATAACATAATGTTTTTCTATCAAAATTCTCAAGTAGAGATTCAACAAAGTGTTATATTGCATCTCTAAAGTTTTGTTGCATCCCAAAATGAATTTGCTTGCAACCATTAAAATACATGTTGTGGGAAAATATAACTATAAGAAAATATAACATGCCTCAAAACTAGACTTCTCATTGTCTTTCCCTAATAATAAATGTCAACTAAAAAGACTAAAATAAAATAATAATTAAGTAATAGTATAATGGTCCCTTAATTCTGGTAAATTGTCAATTATAAACAGTATTTATGATTGAAAGATCAATGTGATATTTTACTTATTATCTTTTAATAAATATATCATATTAAATTAAAAAAATATATAAGAATAAAGGAACTCAAAAAGTGGTTTATAGTTTACCCCTCCAAGATGTAATCGACCATTAGGATAATGAAAAAAATTAAAGATCAAAGTGGTGATATTACTTTCCAATAAAAAATTAATGATATATAAACAATCAGTAAACTGAATGATAAAGCTAATCAATGAGGGAGAATTAACAAAGATGAAACAAATTGAATGAAATTAAAGATATATAAATTAATAATAAAACAAAAGGTAAATTAAAAGTTTATATTATCATACTTTCTTCAAATTTTACTCGATATTATGGAGAATTATGCATCAACAATTCAAAACCTATTGTGTATCATTAACATAAGTTTGCAGTAAGATCTTGTTACATCATGAAAAATTCAGGCTATCCGAGTTGTGCTTAGAAAACATAGACTACACCATTACGTTTCCAAGGCGCACATCTCATGTCAACATGTCTATGATTTTTTACAACTAATCAGATACTGTTTATGATATATGTGATCGGCATTGGCCAAAGTCTTAAGAATCGTGACTTTACTTACATGGATACCTAAATCTCTTATGGTAAATATAGACCGACAAATCTTATCTGTTAAGCTCTTGATTAACGAGTGCATCGGTCCACCCCCAACAAACAGGCCATGAAATATTTCTGACATACATGGTATCTAAGTTTGATGACCTCACACAAAATCAATAGTATCCTATAGTCAAAGGATCATATATGCTACTTGACTCGAGTAGATTCCTATTGACGGTAGTTCGTACTTCTAACTATTAGGAATCACATGTGAGTCATTCATTATTCGCTCCAATGAATATCCAGAAGTCTATATGAGCTTCTAAAGCTCATGGTACATCGGGTTAAATCATTGGAACTCCAATTCCATTATATGATATGTGCTAGTCTTCTAGGTTATATGAATTCAACCGTATTTCCAAAACCAATGGCTAGGAATATTTATTTTTAAAATATTTTATAATAGTAATATTATCCTAATATCATACAACCCATTGTCCAGCATTATTACATGACTATTCTAAGTTCGATATCATTCTTATCATATTTATACATCAATCTAATATGCATAATGATATTACCATTAATAAGGTTTGAAATGAAAATATAGTTATTTTATTAATAAATAATAAATATAATGTACAATATATTTATTCGGATTGGCACTCCAATCACTAACTCCAACAAACTCGCACTTGCTTAGTGCCAATCCGGATGGTATCACAGTCTCATCTCCTCCACATGTTTATCGAATAACTTAAGAGGTAAGGCCTTCGTAAGCGGGTCTGATATATTGTCTATTCCTTGAACCTTTAAGATCATTATGACTTTTCATTCAATAGTCTCTCTATTCACGCGATATTTCTTTTCTACTTGTTTAGACTTGGAATGTGCCCTTTGTTCTTTAGCCTACATAATGGCTCCACTATTATCACAGTATAATGGGATCAAATTCGTAATACTGGGCACAAGGGTAAGTTTTGTGATAAAATTTTTAATCCAATAGCTTCTTTATTTAGCTTCCAAAACCACTATAATTTCCGCCTTAGTGGTGGAATCAGATGTTGAGCATTGCTTTGAATATCGCCAACTAACCGCACCGCCATTAAGGGTAACTATGTATTCGTATGTAGACTTTCTATTATTTGGATCTCCTTAGAGGTCGGAGTTTGTATAACTTGTAGCTCATCTTCTCCATATATGAGAAACTTATCATTAATACCCTTAGGGTATTTCAGGATATATTTCACAATTGTCCAATGATCATTACCCGGATCAAACTGATATCAGCTAGTCACACTGACGCTGAAACTGATGTCAGGTCTCGTACATAGCATAGCAGACATAATGCTTCCAATACAAGAAGCATATAAAAAGTTAGACATTCTAACTTTTTCTTTCTTAATCCGAGGTGATATTTTCTTCGAAAGATGTATATCGTATTGAAAATGTACATTTACTGTCTTACAGTTGGTAAAACTGTACATTTCTATTATTTTATCTATGTACGTAGATTGTGACAACCCTATAAGTTTCCTAACTCTATCCCGGTAGAGCCTTATACCCAGTATATAGAAAGCTTCACCCATGTATTTCATGGAGAAGTTCTTGCAAATATATGCTTTCACACTTTGCATCAATTCTATATCATTCCCAATGATAAGGATATCATCTATATACAAAACAAGGAATATTATCATGGTTATACTAAATTTCTTATAAACACACACGGTTCTTCCTCAATTTTGATGAATCCAGATATTCTCATTATCTCATCAAAACAACGATTCCAACTTTTGGGATGCCTGTTTAAGTTCATAAATAGAAATTTGGAGCTTACAAACCAAGTTTGAAGTCTCACTGGATACAAAACCCTCTGGTTGTTCCATATAGATATCCTCATTGAAGAATTCATTTAGGAAAGTGGTTTTCCCATCCATCTGTCATATCTCATAGTCATGATATGCAACAATGGTTAAAAGAATCCTAATGGATTTTTGCATAGCTACTGGTGAAAAAGTTTTCTCATAGTCAATCCCACGATGTTGAGTGTAACCTTTCGCTACCAATCAAGCCTTAAAGGTTTCCATAGTCAATAGGTTTAACTTCTATTATTTGGATCTCCCTAGAGGTCGGAGTTTGTATAACTTGTAGCTCATCTTCTCCATATATGAGAAACTTATCATTAATACCCTAAGGGTATTTCAGGATATATTCACAATTGTCCAATGATCATTACCCGGATCAAACTGATATCATCTAGTCACACTGACGCTGAAACTGATGTCAGGTCTCGTACATAGCATAGCAGACATAATGCTTCCAATACAAGAAGCATATAAAAACTTAGACATTCTAACTTTTTCTTTCTCAATCCGAGGTGATATTTGCTTCGAAAGATGTATATCGTATTGAAAAGGTACATTTACTGTCTTACAGTTGGTAAAACTGTACATTTCTATTATTTTATCTATGTACCTAGATTGTGACAACCCTATAAGTTTCCTAACTCTATCCCGGTAAAGCCTTATACCCAGTATATAGAAAGCTTCACCCATGTATTTCATGGAGAAGTTCTTGCAAATATATGCTTTCACACTTTGCATCAATTCTATATCATTCCCAATGATAAGGATATCATCTATATACAAAACAAGGAATATTATCATGCTTATACTAAATTTCTTATAAACACACGGTTCTTCCTCAATTTTGATGAATCCAGATAATCTCATTATCTCATCAAAACAACGATTCCAACTTTTGGGATGCCTGTTTAAGTTCATAAATAGAAATTTGGAGCTTACAAACCAAGTTTGAAGTCTCATTGGATACAAAACCCTCCGGTTGTTCCATATAGATATCCTCATTGAAGAATTCATTTAGGAAAGTGGTTTTCCCATCCATCTGTCATATCTCATAGTCATGATATGCAACAATGGTTAAAAGAATCCTAATGGATTTTTGCATAGCTACTGGTGAAAAAGTTTTCTCATAGTCAATCCCACGATGTTGAGTGTAACCTTTCGCTACCAATCAAGCCTTAAAGGTTTCCATAGTCAATAGGTTTAACTTCTATTATTTGGATCTCCCTAGAGGTCGGAGTTTGTATAACTTGTAGCTCATCTTCTCCATATATGAGAAACTTATCATTAATACCCTTAGGGTATTTCAGGATATATTTCACAATTGTCCAATGATCATTACCCGGATCAAACTGATATCAGCTAGTCACACTGACGCTGAAACTGATGTCAGGTCTCGTACATAGCATAGCAGACATAATGCTTCCAATACAAGAAGCATATAAAAAGTTAGACATTCTAACTTTTTCTTTCTCAATCCGAGGTGATATTTTCTTCGAAAAACGTATATCGTATTGAAAAGGTACATTTACTGTCTTACAGTTGGTAAAACTGTACATTTCTATTATTTTATCTATGTACGTAGATTGTGACAACCCTATAAGTTTCCTAACTCTATCCCGGTAAAGCCTTATATCCAGTATATAGAAAGCTTCACCCATGTATTTCATGGAGAAGTTCTTGCAAATATATGCTTTCACACTTTGCATCAATTTTATATCATTCCCAATGATAAGGATATCATCTATATACAAAACAAGGAATATTATCATGCTTATACTAAATTTCTTATAAACACACGGTTCTTCCTCAATTTTGATGAATCCAGATAATCTCATTATCTCATCAAAACAACGATTCCAACTTTTGGGATGCCTGTTTAAGTTCATAAATAGAAATTTGGAGCTTACAAACCAAGTTTGAAGTCTCATTGGATACAAAACCCTCCGGTTGTTACATATAGATATCCTCATTGAAGAATTCATTTAGGAAAGTGGTTTTCCCATCCATCTGTCATATCTCATAGTCATGGTATGCAACAATGGTTAAAAGAATCCTAATGGATTTTTGCATAGCTACTGGTGAAAAAGTTTTCTCATAGTCAATCCCACGATGTTGAGTGTAACCTTTCGCTACCAATCAAGCCTTAAAGGTTTCCATAGTCAATTGGTTTAACTTCTATTATTTGGATCTCCCTAGAGGTCGGAGTTTGTATACCTTGTAGCTCATCTTCTCCATATATGAGAAACTTATCATTAATACCCTTAGGGTATTTCAGGATATATTTCACAATTGTCCAATGATCATTACCCGGATCAAACTGATATCAGCTAGTCACACTGACGCTGAAACTGATGTCAGGTCTCGTACATAGCATAGCAGACATAATGCTTCCAATACAAGAAGCATATAAAAAGTTAGACATTCTAACTTTTTCTTTCTCAATCCGAGGTGATATTTTCTTCGAAAGATATATATCGTATTGAAAAGGTACATTTACTGTCTTACAGTTGGTAAAACTGTACATTTCTATTATTTTATCTATGTACCTAGATTGTGACAACCCTATAAGTTTCCTAACTCTATCCCGGTAAAGCCTTATACCCAGTATATAGAAAGCTTCACCCATGTATTTCATGGAGAAGTTCTTGCAAATATATGCTTTCACACTTTGCATCAATTCTATATCATTCCCAATGATAAGGATATCATCTATATACAAAACAAGGAATATTATCATGCTTATACTAAATTTCTTATAAACACACGGTTCTTCCTCAATTTTGATGAATCCAGATAATCTCATTATCTCATCAAAACAACGATTCCAACTTTTGGGATGCCTGTTTAAGTTCATAAATAGAAATTTGGAGCTTACAAACCAAGTTTGAAGTCTCACTGGATACAAAACCCTCCGGTTGTTCCATATAGATATCCTCATTGAAGAATTCATTTAGGAAAGTGGTTTTCCCATCCATCTGTCATATCTCATAGTCATGATATGCAACAATGGTTAAAAGAATCCTAATGGATTTTTGCATAGCTACTGGTGAAAAAGTTTTCTCATAGTCAATCCCACGATGTTGAGTGTAACCTTTCGCTACCAATCAAGCCTTAAAGGTTTCCATAGTCAATAGGTTTAACTTCTATTATTTGGATCTCCCTAGAGGTCGGAGTCTGTATAACTTGTAGCTCATCTTCTCCATATATGAGAAACTTATCATTAATACCCTTAGGGTATTTCAGGATATATTTCACAATTATCCAATGATCATTACCCGGATCAAACTGATATCAGCTAGTCACACTGACGCTGAAACTGATGTCAGGTCTCGTACATAGCATATCAGACATAATGCTTCCAATACAAGAAGCATATAAAAAGTTAGACATTCTAACTTTTTCTTTCTCAATCCGAGGTGATATTTTCTTCGAAAAATGTATATCGTATTGAAAAGGTACATTTACTGTCTTACAGTTGGTAAAACTGTACATTTCTATTATTTTATCTATGTACGTAGATTGTGACAACCCTATAAGTTTCCTAACTCTATCCCGGTAAAGCCTTATACCCAGTATATAGAAAGCTTCACCCATGTATTTCATGGAGAAGTTCTTGCAAATATATGCTTTCACACTTTGCATCAATTTTATATCATTCCCAATGATAAAGATATCATCTATATACAAAACAAGGAATATTATCATGCTTATACTAATTTTCTTATAAACACACGGTTCTTCCTCAATTTTGATGAATCCAGATAATCTCATTATCTCATCAAAACAACGATTCCAACTTTTGGGATGCCTGTTTAAGTTCATAAATAGAATTTTGGAGCTTACAAACCAAGTTTGAAGTCTCACTGGATACAAAACCCTCCGGTTGTTCCATATAGATATCCTCATTGAAGAATTCATTTAGGAAAGTGGTTTTCCCATCCATCTGTCATATCTCATAGTCATGATATGCAACAATGGCTAAAAGAATCCTAATGGATTTTTGCATAGCTACTGGTGAAAAAGTTTTCTCATAGTCAATCCCACGATGTTGAGTGTAACCTTTCGCTACCAATCAAGCCTTAAAGTTTTCTCATAGTCAATAGGTTTAACTTCTTTAGGAAGTTAAACTAAGTCTCATACTTGATTATCATGCATAGAATCCATTTCAGATTTCATGAATTCCTATCATTTTCCCGAATTGATATACAATATTACATGTTTATACATAGCCGGATTCGTATCCTCCAAGAGGAGAACATCAAGGCTCACATCAGATGTTAAAAATATCTCTCAGGAGGCCTTGATATTATATTCAACTTATGTAGAACCTGTGTTATAGATCATTCACCTAGTTGGATCTCTTGTTCCATCTCAGGTTCCTCACTGTTAGGATCAAACTCATCGAGTTCAATCTTTCTACAATTCTCACTTTCTCTCAAAAATTCATTTTCAAGAACAGTGATAAAATGAACAAGAAATATATTTTTTTACTCAGAATCATAGAATTAATATCCCAAAGAATTTTCAGGATATCCAACGAACTTATATTTATACCCCATGGTGCTAGTTTATCTCGCTGCGCAACTATAATGTATGCAGGACAACCCCAAATCTTTAAATATCCCAGACTTGGATTTCTACTGAACCATATCTGATATGAGATCGTAGAAACAGCTTTCGATGAAACTCTATTAGGTATGTGGGCAGCAATAAGCAAAGGGTAATCCCAAAGGTAGTATAGAAGATCTGTATAGTTCACCATGAAATGTACCATATCCAATAAAGTATGATTTCTTTGCTCAGATACACCGTTGTGTTGAGGAGTTCCTAATGGGTTATATTGGGCGAGAATCTCATTCTCCCTAAAATAACTTCTAAATTCGTCACTCATGAATTCACTGTCTCGATCTGATCGAAGGCACTTGATGTATTTCCCTATTTATTTTTCTATTTCGTTTCAGAATATTTTGAATTTTTCAAATATTTTTGATTTATGTCTCATCAAATAGAGATATTCATATCTTGACTTATCATCCGTGAAAGTCATAAGTATGTTGAACCATCATAAGCGGCATGATTTAATGGACCACACACATCGCTGTATATTAGTTCCAATAAATATTCAGCACGGTGTCCAACACTAAGAAATGAGGCCTTTGTCATTTGCCCTTAAATACATGACAAACAAATCAGATAAGGATCTAAGGTAATATCTTCAATCAAACCATCTTTAACCAATTTTGATAGATGTCTAACATCTATGTGGCCTAATCTCATATGTTATAATTCGATATTATTTAATTCAGATATTTTACTTGTATTTTCATCTATATTAAAGACATCTCTATATGTTTCCAAAACATAGTGACCACTAGATAAAGAACATTCACATATCAAATAGTTGTCTTTATCATATAAACATAAATCACTATCTTTAATATTTATTTTATATCATTCTTTATCCAATATCGGTAAGGATATTATTTGTCTGATATGAGAGGGTACATAATAAATGTCATGTAAAATTAATTTACATTTATTATGGAAATCTAAAACAACCGTTCCCATGGCTTTGACATCTAATGTCTCATCATTGCCAACTCTAAGATGGATCTCCCATTTGTTTAGTCTTGTTTTAACCCTTATAGAGTTGCAAATATTAGTGGGACTGTCGAAGTCTAACACCCATCTACCATTTTCATCTAAGGCTAATGAGATGTCAATAATAGGAAAAATACAAAGCGTATCAAATGATCATGCCTTTTCTTTCAGCTTTGGACAATCTTTCTTCCGGTGTCCAGACTTCTTGCGGTGTAGACATTAATAATGAGCTACATGCGGTCTTTCCATTTTGTTCTTATTGGAGTTTCTATGTGATATCTTCTTCTATCCCATTTTGATTTTCTTTGACTTCCTAGAAGCCTTTGAAGAGCTTGCTCCAGCATAAAGGTACAAAATGGGATTGTCTTTCCTCAAATCATGCTCCGTCATGCGTAATATGTTATGAAATTCTTCATAACTGGCTTGCATTGAATGCATATGAAAGTTTAACACAAAGCCAGCATAAGTACCAAGTAAAGAAGACAAAATCAAATTTTGACCTAGCCGTTCATCAATCACAATGTCTTGTCGTTCCAACTCATATATTTCTATTTCTTGATTTGCTTCGAACAACTCATTAAGTATTCTCATAATGCTCCAAACATCCGGTACCTTTATGTACTGTCTGAACAAATCTGGAATCATTGATTCTAAAATGTATGATTTCACTCTTAGGTTATCTTCCTTCCATTTTTCAAAATTTTCTCGCTCTTAAAGAGTGGAATTAGGATCGATTTCAATATGAAATGGATTGATCATCATATAGCTCAACTTTTTGAACTCCAAGACAAGATAGATGTTCATTTCTCATTCGAAATAATCCTCGGTTCCTTTCAGTTTATTAGAATCCAAAAGTCACTCTAATAGATTTGCGGCAGCCATCTATAAAATAAAAATTAAACACTAGCAGAATATTTTTCATTTCAATTTAAAAAAAACTAATATGATTATGGTTTTTTAATCTATTAATGCCCTCATACTATTTTACGTAATTTCGTAATCTCCTTTAACGGAAAAATAGAAATTTGACTATCAAAATTTTATAGCCAAGAGTGGATCCCATGAAATTTACTTCAGCCTCACAATAATGATAGTCTTGGCCTTCATAAACTTATTAGGTAGACTTCAAAGATCAACCACATTCATGTGACTTCTAGTTTGGTCGCGGACCGTTTCTTATCCTCACAATAATGATAGTATTGGATTAAGACGTGTACCAGGTGTATACTTATCAATGTGCACTAATGAGTTTCGTAAATACACCCTCACAATAATGAATTGGGTGACTATATTAACTCAGCACGCTATATCTAATATTTTACCAGAGCGAACCAATTTCCAAGCACTTATACCCTCACACTATCAATGGTCTTGGGCAGAAGTAGTAAGAACTCATTCATCTCTGTAGTGGCAAGACGGATCATCCTATAATGCTCCAACAATATTAATATTATTACTTCAAATAAAGTAATCATATAATCGTCGGGGATTTTTGACAATCAAGTCATTTACATAATTGGATCAACATATAAATTTTAATTTAAAACATGTAATGCATATCCAATATGACTTATGCATAATTAAATTAAAAGTACATACGCATATTTTCAAATACATGTCAAACATGCAACATGTGCTGTGTGGTTAAGATTTGCTTTGATACCGTTCTATTGAGGCGAATGTGGGACTGTTGGTTATTATCTAGGTCCCAATATCATTAAACAAGCATGATAAAGTGTTGAATACATCTCAAAGGAGTTGCGGAATACTCACATCGATCGGTTGAGACGATACGACGAACAAAACTTCAAGATTTGGCCTCCAAAGGTCACGCCCAACACTGCAGTCCATTGCTCACAGTTTCAGTTTTGGATCATCGTTTTGAGCTTCGAATCTTCGTCGAATGATTCCCGACTCGAGGGTAAGTGTCCCTAACACCTTCATACGTCTCTCGGGAGTGCTAGCTCGCTTGGATTTTGCCACAAAACCCATGAATTTAGCTTCCAAAATTCGGCCAACCCATGGCAGTTCACTGCCATGGGCGTGAGAGAGAGAGAGTTAGATGGAGAAGAAGAATGGTGTATTAGGTTAGTCAAAAGAATTTTCAAAATGCTTTATATATTTACCATAAATATATATTAAATATTTACCAAATAAATCATAAAATAATCAAATGGTAAATGCCTCCACCAACTAACACTATTCCAACAACTTACATCAACTATTCATTTCACTTTATTAAAGTGACATGTCTATCAATCAATCAATCACTCACATCAATCAATCAAATGTCACATCACTCAAAGTGACGTTTGATTTGACGCTTTGATGAATGACTTGACGCTTTGATGTGACGAATGACTTGACGCTTGATGTGACTTGCGTGCCGCATTCGAATTCGAAATACGAATGCGCTCGCAATCACACTCGGGCTCGGGTTCGTTAATTCCAAATTAATGATTTATCCATTGTGTCGTAATTAAATGATTACGCCTAGCGAATTCACTATTCACGTCGCTAACGAATTAATTCCAAATTAATTCGTTCGCCCGAATTAAAATCCAATTTTAATTCCGCATCGAAATCTAACTTCGTTTAATATAACAAATATATTAATTTACCGATTAATTCCAAATTAATCGTTATCTCTCTTTTATTGATATTTTATCCTAGATAAATTATATCCGAAATTAATCCTAGATTAATTTTCTCTCTCATTGAATTAATCCCAGATTAATTAAAGTGTGAGTCATACTTCATCGGTGTATCATTGGGACGCGACCCAAGAGATCCCCGGATATGTTGGCAGTAAATCGGGTCGTCGGACTATCCGAACACGTACGTACCAAGTACTACGTTTTACCGATTCACAAGACAAGGTTGGCTTCTAGCAAAGCGCCATGCCTACCCAATTCTCCGAAAATATTCTTACAGGAATATGTGATCTATATCAAGCGTAGTATACCGTAGTATTGCGTATTTCGATCCAGTATCGGACTGTCACGTGCTAGGCCTGGGGCTGGAGTTGTGTCTGCCCCGTACGAAGCACATGTCGGATGTCTGGTAACTAGTCTCTATAATCGGATATACATGACCTAGTCATAATATCCCGATGGCCGCGCAGCACTTAAGAGTACTAATACCGTATCCTACGTGACATCATCTCCACTATGACTGGAGTGATACTTCCGCCTTGACATCACACCCAATACTCTACGATTCTCAATATACCTAGTATCGGCGTACATAGAACCGGTTAAAGCCCTAGAAGACCTCAACCAAAGTATATTGATTGTCGTAAGCATTAGCGGTGCAAGTCTCAGGTTAAGACCAAATACACCTACCCTGATGTCGGACTCCCATAGACACATAGTCAAACTACCAATGGGATTCCGAGGGGGTCTATCCAGAGCGAAGCTGTTTCCCGTACCGTCGGTGAAACACAACCTCCTACCGCACTTGCATAAGTATCCAATACTTAAGTATATGAGAACTACGCCGTTGTGCCCTCACAACGCGCACAAGTACGATACTAGTCTTTTACGTATTTATCGATGTCCAATCTCGATAATACTATGACTAGGGATATTTAATGATTTATCCTTCGTTGATTGATACTGTCCATATCATTCTCAATCAAGGAACAAATCATAAGGACCTCTCATCATTATATATCTTGGTGATCTAATCACAAATGATAAGAGTGCAATTTCTTTTGTCACATAGTTAATTTGTACAACAACATAATGATCTGTACAAATAGTGACGCTATGGGTCATAACTGTCCAACAGGGACCCTTAGGGTCAGATCGGTACCCTGAGCATCGAAAGTGGGTCTGACACATGGTAATTGAGCATGGGCATATTTTTATATATTTTAATGAAATAATATATTCCATTACAAGTGTTTAGGAAAAAATCAGGGATAAATCGGAGTCTGGAAAACCTAAACAGGAGAAAATCGGATCCTGCGCACCTAATGTGCAAGTAGCTTGTGAGAAAATTGCTTGTGCATACTGCGTAAGTAAGCAGCTTGCGTATACAAGCACAAAGCACAGCATGCTTGCACTGCTTATGCATACTGCTTGGGCTGCGTAACAGCTGCTGTGCGCTGAAGCAAAAAGAATTTATATATATATATATATATATTAATTTTAAAAATCTTAAACACCTTTTAAACTCACCCAAAATAATTTGAATTTCAAAACCAACATCAACACATGTTATAAAATAAACATATATATATAAGCACTTAGAAGGTAAAAATAAGGGCCATGACGCATCAGGACCTGAAAGCCATCCTTGTTTACCACCATGTTGATATGAAACGTCTCATTCCCCCTCGGGGTCATGAACAGATGTAAGAAATTGACTCTCTCTGGATAGTTCAGGGCAATGAGGAATGTATACAGAGTCAGAAGTTGAAAAGAAAGAAACCATGTTAGACCTTACGATTGACCAAGTAAACGTAAAATTCAAACTCAGAAACAGGTGCTGAAAAAATAGCTTGGTTCATTGAAGGTCGCAGAGGAAATACGACACGATCGAAGACGCCAGTCTGCTAATTACCAGTCACCATTAGCAGTCCCTTAGAGGACCAATCCTTTTCCGAGGCAGGCAACCTCATAAACATAATTGTTGACTTTTGGGGCGTAAAAGTATACACATCACCGATAGACCAGGCCTTGTTCAGAGAAACTATATTGAAGAAGTCACATATTGTAAGGCGTGAATCATTAACCATTGAGAAGATAATGAAACTCATGATGCACCAAAGGTCGTTTGGGGTGAGTTGTATCAGGTGCAAGTTGCAGAGCACACAGATATAGTGAAATAGAGGGTGAATGGAGAACCCAATTATTCGAAGGTGGTATTCCCCTAAAATGATACCATCGCTAGGGACAACAACGAGGTTAATTTCCCGGAGGGATGCGTTCTCAAGGAATGACTGTATATAGACGTTTTGAGGAACATCAGTGTCCTCCCTCAGACATTGAATCTTTTCATCGAAAGAAGATGATGAGGCCATGGTAACAGAAGAGATGTGAGCTTGGATTTGGAAGTGAGAGTGCTAGATGGAAATTGTTTCGGAAAAGAAGAGAGCGCAAGGGTTTGAAATTTGAAACTTTGAACTGATGGAGTTGACAAAGACAGTCAAATCGATATTTATGGGACGTGACGGTCAGGCTTCCGAGAAAATAAAGATGCGGCATAAACATCCAAAAGTCCCAACTTGCAGAGTATCATAGTATTAACAATACATTTGTTTGTATCCATCATTTTATTCAAAATGATGCCAACAAAAGGGGGAAATGTTTGGGGAAAAATCATGCATTTGGTGAAATGACATATGGCCGGACGAAGAGGACTCCATGACAACCTGTCATAACCAGCCTTCAGGACTAGTCATCAGAGTTTGGCAGCAGAACCCACCACCAGAGTCTGAAGTCAGAACCTCTATCAGAGTCTGATGACACGAATCTTTTAAACAATGAATCATACAGCCAATTAATTACTTTTCATTTCTTTAAGCTGGATAATTATCCGGAATAAGGAAGTTTTGAGATTCTAGAGAGTGGGTTAGTTAGTGGGAATCATGAATGAAATATAACCATTGTCAGTTATTTTTCTTGTAACAAAATAGTATAAATAGTATGATAATCCCTAAAACAATGGATCGACCTTTGAATAGTCAAGAAATAAGAGAGCACTTTTGATCAATTTCTATCTTGTATTTTTTTTCTATTGTTTGTTGAGTTTTTCTGCACAAACAGACAGTATTTCTAGAATTTTTCAACAATCTCTGGTTATGAGAGTCCATTTTTCTGCCATTGGTCCAGTCGAACATCAATAGCTTCCATTTCCTCATGTCTTGTACTTGTAGCATGTAAGAAAAAGACGGAAAAAAAAGATACTAAAAAAATATAAATAAAGTAACATTAGACGTGTCAAATAATAATAGATAAGAAGTGAATTATAGAGAAGAAATAATAAATATAATTCAACTTCTTCAATAATAAGAACTCATTCTCCTAATTAGGGCAACGAGTCGGATATGATACGTGGATATCAATATCCGTATTCGATCCATTCATTAACGGGTAAAAAATTATCTAAAAAAATTTATCTGTGCCCAATCCTAACGTACTAGGTCCCCACATGCCCCTTCGCGGTTCTCTGTTCACATGAGGATTTTACCTCTATCTGAACATAAATGTTAATAAATATATTTGACCCGTCCAACCAATAAATACAATTTTTTTTTTTTTTCCTTTTTCCTAACGTATCGGATCCCGCGAGGATTTTTATCATCCTTACTCCCAAGTATATTATTTCTTATATTCAATTGTATAAAGCATAGAGTAAAGTCTTATATTTATAGGTATAGAAGCATAATAGTAAATAATCCTTAATTTGGAGAGAAAAATGAGAGTTTTAGAGAGGGAAAAGGTTATAAGTGGGAATATCAAAAGTGCTTCATGAACATTATTGTTATGAAATGAAATCAATTACAAATAATTCAATAACCACGCTTTCATTAATTGAATTTCCGTCAAATAAGGAGAGCATCTCATTTACTCTAAGATAAATGAAGGAGCTGTATTTGGTTCTTAATTTAAGTATAAATAGATGGGTAAAATAATTTCAACTTAAAGTTTTGACTTAAATTTAGACATTTTAGACATCAAAATCTAAGATGTTGATCTCATGCAATCTAATTGTGGATAAATAGATATCATTAAATAATAATTTAACTTTGAATGATTAGATTTTGATACCTAAATTTAAGTTGAAATATTCTCATTAATAATTATCAGATAAATAATATTTTTTTATTAAAAATTAGTTAATGTTACCTATCTTATAATTATGCTTAAAAATATGTTTAAACAATTTATATAACGTAATAATGATAATAAAAAACATGCATACAATAAATTATCTATAACACATATATAAAATACATTATTTATTATTACATTATTTAATATATGACCATTTCACATATTTTGTTTTTCTCGATAAAATACATCACATGGGCAAAATATGCATACATAAAATGATACAATTTTATAAATTTTTAGTAGAAAAAATAATAATTTTAAAATTTTTAGACTTAAACTTAATTTTGGGTAAATTAATAATTTCCCTGAAAATTTATTTATTTTTCTCTAAGTCGATATTTGGGGTTCATAATAAATTTTTATTCAGTCCAATTGACCGATGAATGAATAGAGAATTATTAAAAAATTATTTTTATAATGACTAATTTTTAATAAGGACAAGCATCTAATGAGTTGTATAAGTAGTCCTAATTTTCTAAGATTCCTCTTATTAAGTGCAAAATATTGTGTTAAGTTGACTTTTACTATATTATATTCCTATTTTACACATGTCCATTGAACATTAATTTTTTTCAAACTATATTCACTGTTCACAGGAACAATGAAATTTTCAATATTTATGTGAACATTGATTTTTTTAATACCATTTGTGTGAAAATTGATTATTTATTTATTTATCTAGGGTTGGACATGTTCAAATATAAATTTAGGAAGGTAAAATGATATTGTAATTGTGACTAATATTATAACTGTCATTGTAATTGAGTATTATGTATGTGATTGACATTATAATTGTGAAAATATGATTGAGTATTTGTAATTATCATTGTAACTAAAAAATGTGGCTAAGAATTATGTATGTGACTGATATTATGACTAAGTTGTATGTGAATGTGAATGTGACTGTGACTATATGAATGTGTTGTGGGCTGTGATTCTAACTGTTATAACATATTGATTTTGACTTTGTAGAAGCCCTAAATTAAGAGAGGTTCATTAATGAAAGTTGTAAGTATGAATATTAACTGTTTTTAATATTTTACAAATTGTCAAATTGTAATTTGCATTCGAGATAAAGAATATATAAACGTTGAAAATGAGTTATTAATAATTTATAAATATAAGAGTCATTGTTAACCAATTTTTTTTATACGACTTTAGGCTTTTAAAAGAAATGAAAAATTCTACAAAGAATTAGTCCGAGATTATTAGATTTGAAAACAATCATTATTAAGTCCAACGGTCCAGATCTTTCCCGTCACTCCACTCCAAATCACCAAGCGGTGATGATACCACATCAAATTTCACCGTCTTTGTAGAACCAGTGGTCCCTTCCAAGCATTGATAGCAAAGTATATGTTTGTTTATTTATTTATTTATGATTATCTTCAAAAACCCTAAGTAAATCCCTAACTTAAAAACCCTAATTCATTTTCTGGTTTATTCGTTCTCTCGATTAGGATTTACTTTCTCAACTGCTTCAGTATGGAAATACCAAGTGTGGTTTTGGAGACTGCTGTTCGTTCAGCCATGGAAGCTGTGGTGGCTGAGACTGTCATTGTCGCTGCAAAGTCTATTTCTTTTTTTCTGGTAATATAATTTTTCGCTATTTTTATTGCTCATTTATCTCATTTTTGGAGGAGACAAAATTCATTATGATTATGGTTAATTTTTTGAGAAATTATGCTATTTTATTGAAAATTGAGCTTCGGTCTAGGTAAATTTTAATTTTTTTTCTCTGAATGTTATTGCAGATGACTCTAAATTAGGTTTTTGTTTAATTTATAAGATTGTTTAAAATGTAGATTGCTACTTAAAGAAGACTGCCGTTTTGTGGAATATTTTGTGAATGTTATCTTGACGATGTCATTCCCCGTTCATTTTTGTATGTGTGTGTAGATCTTATGCCCTTATGAGGGCCTTTTGTGGTTCTTGGATAATGTCATTGAAAGAATATAAAGTTGGTCTGTTTATCATCTTTTCCCTCTTGGATTGGGAGACAAAGAATGACTATTCTTAGCGGAGAAACTTGAGTATGGGATGTTAAGAGTTTCATCTTTGGTTGAAGAATTTATCGAGTGTGGTGTATGTTTGATTTTCACACATGAATGAACAGTTTTTGAAGAAAGGGATTGGCTTCTTGGTGGGCATATAATTGGAGAGTGCTTTATGGAGTGTTGTTAAACTAGTAATTGACGTCATAACTTATAAGCTAATACTGACGCTCGTGATTGTCATTTTGTGGCTTTAGTAGGAGTGAGTTGGACTTGGAGTTAGATTTGTATAGATCTTGCATTCATGTCTTTCTGAGAAAGGAAAAAGAAATACGGAAGCTTTTTTTGAACATGAACTTCGATTATAGAATGTGGATGTATGCAATCAATAGGCTAGCTACCATATTGATGAGGGGTGGAGAGGGAATCGGGACCATAGTTATGTGAGTGTTTTTTTCCGTTGTGAATGGAAATATCATGAATATTATGATGCCCGATGGCCGATGCAACATACAAGTTCTTGTAAAAGTGAGTTTGAAATAAAGCAAGGATTTGTTAATAAATGGAATTTCTTGTATCCTCTGCAGACTGGCCTGTGATTAGCATGCTTGTTTATAATTAAGTGTACTAAAGTTTATATTATTTCATAATTTTATCTTGGTTGATTAGTCCCTAGTTTATTTGGCACTGAGATGTATGTTTGAAGCTAGTTATCTGAGATAGTAGATGAGGTCTTAGGTTTAGTCTGGAATTTTCTGTTGTGGCTGAAATGGTTAAGACTAAGAGCCTAACGTTATGTCTGGAAAGGAAGGTAAAGTTGATCTTAATTGTGATTTAATTTGACGAATCTTTATAGTCTTTTGGAGGTACCTATTTTCTTCATTTTCCATGATTGTGCCCTTTCCTCAAGTTATGCACTCGTGAGAAAACAAAATCTTGTCGTCTTAGCATTGGTTTGAATTTGTTTTACAGATGGGAATTATGCCTAATCTAACAGATCTATGTAAAGAGCCTGGCACATGTGGAAGGTTTGTGAATTATGACTCGGTTTCTTTTTTTTCTGTTTTAATCTCTGTTCTGTTAGTCCTCGGGGAAGAAACAAATAAACTTTGTCAAACAGGTTTCCATTTGGTGAGCTTCACGCAGTGGAAAAATCTGCTCCCGAGAACAAAGATGGCAGTGACACTGAGGATGCTGAAGAAGATGATGATGACGACGATGCAGAGGATCCAGATGACGATGAAGGTGAGGAGGAAGATGATTCTGGCGAAGAAGGTAAGCATAACGGGGATCCAGAGGATGAGCCCGAGGCCAACGGTGATGGTGCAAGTGGAGATGAAGATGATGAGGAAGATGACGATGACGATGGGGAAGAGGAGGAAGATGAGGATGAAGAAGAAGAAGATGATGACGAGGAAGACGATGAAGAAATCCCTCAGCCACCGACTAAGAAGAGAAAATGAAACCAGATTAGTTCAGGGTGACTGTCTACATTAGAATAGAATGCATTTGTGGATTAAAACTTTGTTTCCATATTTCTAGTATCTCATATTATCATGATGTATTTGCCATTTCCAATCTTTAAAATTGCTCTGCATTTCAATCAGATAGTGGCCCTCAGGACTTGGCTTGGATTATTAGGAACTCATTGCTATACCTTTCATGATTCAGGCGCTTTGATGTTCTTGAATCATCTGCAGTTTAATTACCTTGATTTATATAATTTTTTTTTTTTTTTTTGGAATTTTAAGGAAAATTTAATCGACATAAAAAAATATAAATTCTAGGAAAAATGATGAGGAGATTAAGAGGACTAAAATCACCCGCGAACTATTGGTATTTTGGAGTTAAAATGGGACCAAATCACTCGCAAAGCATTGTATATTGTGAGTGATACAGAGGACTCACACAAATACCACATTTCAATATCCTGCCAACAACACATAATACATGAACAAATATGTTAAAAATAAAATAATTTATTCTAAAGGATTTGTATTCAAATATCTCCTCCTCATTATCCTTTCTAATATATCCCCTCAAAATATATTTGATATGTTATAATTTACAAATAATTAGGGTTTCATTTTTCATTTTTTATTTTTGCTATTTTTATCTGCTCCGTTCTCTCAAAAGGTCAAATGCTATATGGAAATACAAATTCTCTACCTAAATGCAGTCGTTTTGGAGACGGCCTTTAACTCAGTTATAGAAGTTGTGGTTGCTGCTGACTATTTGGCAAAGATCAGAAGAGAATCAATGGCAGGATGACAATGGATAAAGCATATCAATAGACAAAATTAACTCCACAGGTGGCCCAACAAAAAAATTATGATTTAGTGATTAACTATTTTGTAACTAAATGCACTTTTGTCTGATAATAAATCTTTCCATTATTAAAATTGAATATTTAGTTATTTAATTTGAAATTTTCCCACTATCATCTATTTTTTGCTACTATAAATTTAGTCGCGTAATAGATAATTAGGTGACTAAACTAAGAAATTAGAGAAAGAAACTTAGTTATTTAGGCTTCCACATCATTTTATCAACATACTGACTAAACTATAAATTTGAGGTCTTATTAGTGTTTGAATATCAACAGACTGACTATTTGTTATAATTAAATTTGGATAGCCTGAGCTTGGGCTGAAAATAGCCCCGGCCTGAATGTACTAATTAGTTTACATGCCTTGCACGTTAAAAAATGATTAGTTTGTACTGGTAATAAAATTTTGATAAAATAAAATTCATTTTTATCTTCAAGCTTTTTCTCAAGAAACAAACATAGACTTTACTTCAATTTCATCTTTTTCACATAGTATAAGAGTTAATATGGGTTCATCATAGAGGAATCAGATCAGAGTTAGTATGGCTTCATCAAGAACTAAACAGATCCAAACCAAAACAAATCAAATCTTGAATCCAATCAAACTATCTCATTTGGAAGACACGTGTCTCGGGGAAGGAAATCTTAGTTTTGATGGGAAGCAAGCAAGCCCCATATCAGTTTTGCTCAATAATCATGAATTAATACCCCAGTATTTCTCTTTGGAGGATAACTGATAAGCACTATTACCTATTTTAGCACCATATCAAGATGCTGGCGAGTTCTTTCTTCTTGATGGTTATCTTTTCAAGGTAATCAACCATCCTTGAAAGAAAATGTGATACCTATTGAGCAATTAACATACAAATTCATTATACTTCTCATTTGTTTATTAACACTCATTCTATTTTCACTCCAATTCACGTTGTTGTAGAAAAACTTTAAGGCTTATATCATAAACATTAATCTAAAATTCAAAACATTAATCTATTAACAATCACAAACCCTAAAATTTAAAATGAAAATGACTATTTTGGGGGAAGGAAAAAAATTTAAAAAGCGTTGAAATCAGCGCCGATTTCATGCCGATTGGCCAGCCGCATGACTACCACTGCTAATTAGGTGGTAATCAACGCCTCTGCGAAGTGAAAACACACACATAATTATAAATTTACAAAACCACCACTGCTCTTTAGGCCTAAATAATCAAGACCACTGATTACGCCCAAATATGACTCTCGGTTATCGCAGTACAGTTGGGGTGTCGATTCTACAGAGAGATGGTTACAGGAACTGATTTACTTAAACAAAGACGTTAACGGTAACTTAATAAATAAAACGATAAAAATTGGTAATTAAATTTAAGATAAATAAAATAATGAACAAATATTAAAAGATAATGGCAGAGAGATATGACAAAACTTCGGGAATCCCTCTTGCATCGAACTCTTATATTTAGTTATTGATTCCTTTTATTACACAATTGAAGGTTTCACATCCCAAACCAACAACCGGAAGATATTCAATTCTACACATATTAAATTCTAAGGTAATTAATGATTATTTTCTCTATGTTAACATCATACAAAAGCCATCGTTACGAGCTATCTAACGTCGACAATATACCCCCAGGCAATACTGCAGCAGAAGACCAACACGCAAAACAACTTTACCAGTCACAATTAAATTCGCAAACCACACATAGAAGAAGCATGACTGGATCTATATGGGATTTGACAAAATATAATTTCTGGATTAATAAATCGAAAAATAATAGAAAACAATAAACATTAATTTTATTAAACAATAAAAATGTTCGTAGGAATCAAAAACATAAATAATAAAATCCAACACAAGAGTTCATCCCTAGCTTTGCCTAGGGGATTAGTTCCGCATGCTGGATGAAGAAATAACAGAGATAGGATGGGGAATCATCGGATGAATCATTGTTTCTGATCCCGGGAATTTGCACGGCTCTGCTTTCTCTTTTGTATTTGTGTAACTAGCCTCTCCTCCTTGAGTCTGGAAGAACAGTTGTATTTATAATAGTGTCAGGGTGTCATTAGGATTTCAGAAAACCCTAAAAATCGAGTCCTGGAATGCGTAGGAAACTTTCCCGCAGCGCTGAAGCAATATAAATAGCGCCTGGGCGCCAAATCCTCGGGATTATGTATGGACGGATCACGTGCTGGAGGCGCCAAGGCGCCTGGCCTCTTCATTGGCTCCTTGGCGCCAATTCCTTCATGCATTAGGGCGCCATGGCGCCTATGTTATTGATGAATGGCGCCATGGCGCCTTTCTCACTGGATTTAATATGCAACTTTGGCGCCATGGCGCCAATGCTCCATGTGTCTTCCCAAAAGTTCCCAAAATACTTGTAAATATTCCCGGATCCATGTATTAATATTCCTACAAATAAAAATCACTAAATTACTGTAAATAATAAACATTTTTAAATTAATATAACAATAGAAATTATGTACTAAAACATAAAATATATAACTAAATGCTTAACAATAAGCCTAGATAAGTGATGTTTTAATGTACATTTTTATGCACTTATCAACCACTTAATTCAAACATAAGCAGACAGCAGCATGCTGCTTTGAAAGTGACATCAGTAGCATTTGCTAATTGTTATAGTAGGCATTCTGAAGCAAAAGATAAGTTGGGGAATGTATCTTTAGGCAATGCAATCTATAGCTAAGGGACAGGAATCAAACAAGTTTAAATATCACCATCAATGAGAAATTAAAAACAGATGGTATTTCATACTAGTACCGACAGAACCCGAGCCCACCGCTAGGCATTTTTCAAAATAAAATCGCTTTTGAAGGACTCCCAATTTGCCTTCACCACAAACTTCTGAATCGTGAACCCTTTTTTTTTGAATGAAATAAAAAACTTGGCAAAGAACTTTACATAATAGTGAAGACAGACAATGGTCGATAATTTGGGTGATATTACTCCAATAGACAATTTACAAATGCATTCAAATTGGTTCCTAGAGAAGCATGCAAGAAACAGGAAACTATCTACCAACAATAGCAAACATCCGTACTCATATCACAAGCATGCACATCCAGTCACTCAGGAAGAAAGCAGCCACCAACCTCATGTATCATTTCAGCAAGTAAGCAAGAGTTGTATGCACGAGTTAACAAAAATAATCAGTGTTCTAAAACGAGCTAGGCGCTAGTCGGGCGGCTACCCAGCGCCTAGCGCCTAGGCGGGGCCTAGACAATGAGTTGGCAGACAGTTAAAAATATATTATTTACCAACATCATAATTTATAAATAATCCAAATCATATAAATTCAATCAAAATGTAATAAACATAAAACCATTAATCAAACTCAATCAACCATATAATGATATAAAATATCATTGTTCATCATCCTTTAACAAAGTTAAACTACACTAAATATCTAATTCTTTATCTAATTCGATCTCATCATCCTTAGGTTCTTCATCAGAATCAAAATAATTTTCATCAAGTTCTCTATATTCAACATTTCTAGCACTTTTTCGAGGTTGTAATATGTCATCGGCCCCAGATGCTTCTCCAACCATCCTCCAAGTAAGCCCCGAACCGGGCTCTACTTCATTATCACCAGAGTCACCACCCTCAACAATCCATCCTTGTGTATTAGTAGCATCTTTAGCTTCTAATACATCTACTTTCAAATCCTTCTCCCTTTTGCTCTTGTTCTTCAACTTGGCTTTAAAGGAAACATAGACAAGATTATTTAATCGATTCACATCTAGTCTATTTCTTTTCTTCGTGTGAATCTCTACATAAATAATTTAAATAAATCAATTAATATTAATAATTTGGATATAAAATAATAAAAAATTTAGCTAATGTTAAATATTTACCCCCCTCAAAAGTGCTCCAATTTCGTTCGCACCCGGATGAACTAGTGGTTAATGACAGTATCCTTTTTGCCATTTTTTGCAAGTTCGGTGTATGATGTCCATATGTACGCCACCATGAAACTACAAATGAACATAAATAGTTTGAATGAAATATAAGATTTTTATATATTTTGCAAAATAATTCAAATGAATACTTTGTTTTTACCTGGATTAAAAACATCAATCGATACCCGACAAGCTTTGACCCTCATTTCTTTACCAAAAGCTTCTTCTTTTGCCTTGTACAAAGCCAACTCCTCATTTATCACCTTACTCTGCATGTCAATGTCATTGGGGAAGAAAGCCTCCATAACCGTAAATACTGCATCCATTACTTTCACATTGTACTCAATACTTGAATCCTTATAGTAGTAGTAAGGATTTAAAAGATAAGCAACACAATATAATGGAGTATCAAGCCGCCCTTCAACCTTACTATCAATAATCTCCAAGATTGGTCGATAATTACTCTCAATATTGTTCAATGTATCCTTGATCTCTTCTTTTGCAATTAGCTCTCCATAACAAACCCCATGGATGGCTTTCTATCCCCATCAACTAATCGAAGCACTCTCACCAAAGGTGCAAACACCTTCAAACATTGGGTCACTCCATTCCAAAAAGAGACACTCATCACCGTGGCAAATGCAGCTTTCCCTTTAGCTTGCTTCGACCATATGCACTCATCCCATTCCGCACTAGCAAATATGGAACGCAAACTTTCTTTTTTCTCGATCAAACTTTGTAAGGATAAGAAAGCTGAAGCAAACCTAGTTACTCGCGGTCTGACTATGTCCCTCTGTTTTGTAAACGATCTCATCATGGACAAAGTCTTGTGATGGGCATACACGAAAATGGTGAAAGCCTTGGCATTATCATTGTTTTTTTTGTACCTCGGTAATTTCCCAATACTTTCAAGCATGCGGTTAATGGTGTGAGTAACACATTGCACTCAACATGATATGGTCTTCTTCTTTTTTTTTCTTTGTCTCTTTCTCTTTATTCTTTTCCATTCTTTTTTTTCTTTTCTTTTTTCTTTATTTGACACACCTACCCTTTAAGGTAGCATTTCTCCTCATGGTGGTCCTAATACTCGCCCATTGGTAGCTTCACGCTTATCGGTTATAGGCGGTCTATTTTTCTTTTTTCTTTTCATTGCAGAGACTTTTTATTTGTTTCCAACCATATCATATATCGTAGCATAAGTAAACCATGGTGGACATCCAGGCAAACGGTCATTCACTGATCCATCATCTCTTCAACTAATCATCTCGCCAACTACTCAGGCTTCTACTGTTGAGATCCCGTAATCAAGTGCTCGTGAGTCTAGCCGAGATAACCTACTCAGAATACCGAATGAGAGCACATCTCGCAGTTATCGTTTCTAAGGTTTCTCCTTACAGCAAATAATGTCATCACCGGACATATGCCTAACCATCAAAGACTTCTCTCACTCAATTTTTTTTTTCACTCACTCACTCCACTGGAATTCTTCTTTTCAACTGTCGATAATGTGGGCTTCGCCCCCTGGGATTCCATCTCGAAACTGACATTGTTGTGGTCCTCAACCCTGTGATTCCTCCCTGAAACTAACACTGATATGGGCCTCAACCCTGTGATTCCTTCTCGAAACTGACTGATATAGGCCTCAATTCTGGGACTCATCCCCGAAACTAATACTGATTCATTTATGAACTGACTGTACTGTTGCTGCTTCTGATTGGCTTGGCTTTGCTGCTTTCTTTCTTCTTCTTTGAAAACCTGTGAATACAAAACAAACAAACACAAAAAAGAATGCAAAATACGTTACGTGTATGCATGCATGCATGGGTGAGTTTCCCATCCCGTTGGGTCAGGTCTTCTGCTGGTGACTACTCAGTCTTTTCTTCCTCAAGTAAAGTACTGCTTCAATCTGTCCACATTGATCGGCTTTGTGAACTCATTCCCTTCCAAGTCTGACAGTCTCACTGCCCCATTTCCCATTACTTTCTGGATGATGTAGGGATCCCTCTCAGTTTGGTATGAACTTTCCTCTCGGGTCTGTTGTCGACGGCAATTCCGCTTCTGCTAATATCTGCCTGGACTGTATCTCAATTTCCACTGGCAGTACTGCTTCCATTCCATAGACCAAGGAGTAAGGTGTGGCTCATGTTGTCGTTCTCACCGAAGTTCTGTACCCTATAGGGCATACGGTAGCTTATCAGCCCAATCTTTGTAATTCTCAGTCATCTTGGCTAAAATCGTCTTTATGGTCTTATTGGCTGCCTTGACTGCCCCATTAGCTTGCGGCCTGTAAGGTGAGGACTTGTGATGGCCTATTCCATACTTCTGTAGCATCGCCTTTGTCTCTCCCTAAAACTGGACTCCATTGTCCTTCACCATGTGGTGCAGCATACCATACCGGCAGATGAGATTCCAAGCTATGAACTTCGCCATCTGCTTGGCTGTAACTTCCACCCATTTCGAGAAGTAGTCTACTGCCACTACTATGAATCGATGTCATTCGATCGTGTGTTCAGTCGAATCTCTCCGATCATATCAATTCCCCATGCTGAGAAAGGCCACGGCTCTAACAGCCCATGCAACTCTGTGCGCAGCAAATGATTCAAATTACTGTGTGCTTGACAATCATGACAGTGCTTTACCAGCTTCGCGCAGTCAGCTTCCATGGTTGACCAGAAAAAGCCTTGTCTTACTATCTTACGAGACAAATTTAGCCCCATTTATATGCGGTCCACATACACCAACATGTACTTCTTCCATTACCTTCTGAGCTTCTTCCTTTTTTCAAACACTTCAGTTGAATACCATTTGCTTGCCTTTTATACAATTCTCCTTTCAAGCTCACATACTCAGAAGCAACTTCTGAATGGCTATTCTGTCATTTCTGCTAGCTTCCTCCGAGAGTTCCCTATGTTCTAAGTACCACTGGATATCATGATACCAAGGTTTTCCATCGTTGACCTCTATTTCCAAGATTCTCTCTATCTCATAAACAGGTTTATTCGCTGTTGTCAACACCAGTGGTCTCATCACCAATTTCTCCGGATTTTCCCAAGTTGCGGCTAATGTTGCCAATGCATCTGCCATTTGATTCTCTTCTCGCTGCAAGTGCTGGAATTTACAGTCAGGGATAATCTGTGCCAGATATCTGAGGTAGAACAAGTAAGGCTTCAACTGTTCTTCTTTTAACTCTCATTCTCCTTGCATCTATCGGATTACCAACATTGAGTCTCCGTAAACTTCGACATTCTTAGCTCTCAAAGCTATCAATTCAGTCAACCTGAATGCACATGCTTCATACTCGGCCATATTGTAGTCACTCTGAACGTTAACCTCTTGGCCATAGGTAAGGTTTCTCCCTCAGGGGTTACTATTACGATTCCAATTCCGGCTCCTTTACAGTTCACTACTCCGTCGAAATACATCTTCCACCCTTGGACTGCTATAGCTTGGATTTCCTCATCGGGGAACTCAAACTTGTACTGATCCTCTTCAACGGGTTGCAACGCCAGGAACTCTGCCACGACTCGCCCTTTGATCACCTTAGAAGTAAGGTACTCGATATCAAACTTCGTCAGCAACACTAACCATCTGCCCAACTAACGAAGGCACTGAGTGCAAGTACTTCAAAGGATTCTCCTTTGCTACCACTTGGTTCTTGTAGGATTGGAAGTAATGGCGCAATTTCCTGGACGCCAACACTACCACTAGACAGATCTTCTCCACTTCCTGATAGATGGCTTCATACAGAAGCAGCTTCTTACTAAGGTAATAGACAGCATGCTCTACTCCCGTCTCATCTGCTTGTACCATCATCGTCCCCAGCACTTCGGGTTCAATAGCCAAATAAAGTACCAAGGGTCTACCCTGTCTCGGGGGTTTCAAAACAGAAGGCTTCACTAAATATTCTCGGATCTTGTCAAATGCTTATTGACACTGTTCATTCCACTTCACCGGCTGGTCTTTCCTCAACCGTTTGAAGATAGGCTCACACACTGACGTCAACATGGCAATGAACCGACTGATGTACTGGATTTTCCCAATGAATGCTCTGACTTCTTTTTCCGTCTTCGGTGCTGGCATCTCAGTAATAGCCTTGATCTTTTCGGGGTCCACTTTTATTCCTCCCATTCCCACCGTATGGCCAAGCAACTTCCCCGACGTTACTCCGAACACACACTTCTTAAGATTCAATCGCAAGTTGTATTTGTCGACTCGTTCAAGGAACTTCTCCAATGCTTCTATATGCCTGTCTCTCGTCTCTGACTTGACCATCATGTCATCCACGTATACCCCAATCTCCTTTTATATTAGGTCGTGAAATAAAGTAGTGGCCATCCGCTGGTAGGTGACTCCGGCATTCTTAAAGCCCAAATGGCATCACCTTGTAACAATAAGTGCCTCATTCCGTGACAAAGGACGTCTTATGCTTGTCTTCTTCAGCCATAAGAACCTGGTTGTATCCCGAGAACCCATCCGCGAATAAGTACATGGCGGATAGAGCCACATTATCAACAAGTACATCTATATGAGGCAAAGAGAAATCATCCTTCGGGCAAGCTTTGTAAGGTCTCTGTATCCACACACATTCTAACCTTGCCATCATTCTTCGGCACAAGCACAATGTTTGTCAACCACTCGTGATATTTCACCACTTCCAGAAACCCCATATCTATTTGCTTCTTAACTTCTTCTCTGACCTTCTCGGCCCATTCAGGTCTCATCCTCGGAGCTTCTGTTTCTTTGGCTTTGTATTCTGATAAGTCAGTATCGCATGCTGGGCAATACTTCTGTCTACCCCGGATATGTCCTCCAAAGACAAGCGAACACTTTGGCATATTTTACCAACACCTCTTCTAAACTCTTTCGCTTTTCGGCGGTAACTTCGCTCGCAATTAAGACTTCTTTGGGGCTTTCAGGAGTACCAAGGTTGAATGTATTCGTTTTAGTGGAGTTGATATCAAATATGCTTAAGTCGTGCAAGTTAAGAGGAAGAGACTCAGGTAAATAAGTAAAATGATTGTCTTTATTGCTAATAAATGCGGGAGTACACTCAAATAAATCATGAAGATAAATGTCTTTATCTTCTACAGACGCTTCATCCTCCGCAACCGGGGTTCTTCTCAGGCTTCATACCCTCCTCGAAAGTCAGGCTCTCCAACTTCATCAGTTCTTCTTCCCATTTCCATTCTTCCTTCTTCGCGACTTCTTCCGTCAGCGGCTTCTCACCCAGCACATCTTGGAAGATCTCGAATTCGGGCACCACAATCCCATTAACTTCTACTTGTTCGG
The DNA here is from genome assembly GCA_019454045.1 of Zanthoxylum bungeanum. Classification (NCBI taxonomy): domain Eukaryota; kingdom Viridiplantae; phylum Streptophyta; class Magnoliopsida; order Sapindales; family Rutaceae; genus Zanthoxylum; species Zanthoxylum bungeanum. The sequence continues at coordinate 71,640 of SKCR01044119.1, forward strand.
GCTCTCATTGATACCCCGAAGCCTTTACAAAGCATTCCATCAACTTTAACCATTTCTTCTTAGCTTTTGGCTTATCTTCATCAGACTGGTATCCCAGTCCCCTCCGGGTAGTCTGCCCCTTAAAGTTTGGCAATGTTGAACCTTGGTCTGGCTCAAACTTCATTTTCTCCATGATCCTAGCTACCTTAGGATCCACCCACTCCTCAAAAGTTGCCGACACTTGGAACCTCGTGAAAGATTGTATTTCCATAGCGGCCACAGCATTGTCCACCTCACGCCTCCAAGCTTGTGAAACCAAGGCCTCCCCAACAACAAGGCAAACGTGGCCAGGATATCCAATACCGTAAAGTCAACTTCATCCTCAATCGGGCCGCGGCAAAGGTACCCTCAACTCCCCGCTTGCTATCATCATAAGCCTTGATAGTCATATTAGAGGGACTCAGATCTGTCGGCTTTATGCTTTATACCTAGCCTCGCCAAAATCTTCAATGGACACACATTGATAGATGAGCCATCATCCACCATCACGCAAGATGTCATCTTGCCCCTCACTTCAGCTCGGATGAATAAAGGCCTATTGTGGTTTCTTCCCTCAGCCGGGAGTTCTTCCTCAGAAAAGGTTATTTGCAGAGATTCTTCCTGCACTGATCCGACAAACATCGCGGGGTTAGCATCCTCCGGCACTACTATCTTCCTCAAGGCTTCAACCATAGCCCGCATGTGCTTCTGAGACGCACACAACAACTCCCAAATGCTTAATTATGCTCGGGTCTTCTTCAGCTGCCGCAGCACTACATCCCCCTCAGCATTCTCCGTATTCTCCGCCACCTCTCGGCCTTCTGTCGATACTTCCTTCCCATTTTCTGCAGTATCACTATAAAAGCGCCCACTTCGGGTCATCCCATTCACCTCTTCCTCGTCACTACTCGAGAAATCCTCTCAGAAATTATTCATCCTCACTGTTGCTATCCCAAATACCTAGGCAAAAGGCTTGGTGGTCGAAGATTCGGAGGACAATGTATTCTGGTAGGCCAGAGTTAATCATATAGGTAGGCGATGGGACAGAGTGATAATTAGGCAAGAGGTTACGGTATGTGTTGGGCTGTTCTTTCTCAGGGTCAGGAATTTTGTGGGAGTCAATTAGGTCCTGGATTTCATGGCGGAGGCGGGCACAACTGTCGGTGTCATGGCCATTCTGTTGGTGGAAATAACAGTAGCGGTTCATGTTGAGGTTTGGTGGGGGAGGATTTGGGAGTGGTTTCGGCTCCAAGGGTTTCAAGAGTCCTTACCTTGTCAATTTCTCAAGCACTTTGGACAAAGATCTACCCAGGTTGGAAAAGCGTCGGTTCTTAATGGCAGAAACAGGCTTAGCACTTGAGGGTCCTCCGACAGTTCTCCTATTCAGACTATAAAACTTCCGATTCTCGGCTTCCTCCTCTTCAATATCCATGACAGTTTCCCTCAGCTGTCGGAAATTCACAATCATGGAGGTCATCCTCCTCAGCTTACCATAAATTAAGGGCTTAGTACTCTTGATAATCATATTTATCTGGTCCTTCTCCGAAGGCTGAGTCTGAATCTTTAGAAGCTGGCCTCTCCAGCGGTCCACATAGTCTTTGAAGCTCTCCTCCGGCTTTTGCTTGGTATTCTCCAGGCCGCGAAGCGATAAGTCGATCTCCAAGTCCGTGACATACTGTTTCAGAAAGGCGTCTGCTAATTCCCTCCAATCTTCTTTAACCTTTCGTTCAAGGCTATGATACCACACTACAGGTGCCCCCTCGAGCGACATCCCAAACATCTTCTGAACTTGGCGCTGGGACAAGCCCACTGAACTCATTACCGAGACATATTACCGAAGATGGACCCTCGGGTCCCCATTCCCATTGAATTTAGCTATGTCGGGCATTTTAAACTGAGCTGGCAGCTGCTCCTCGAAGGTCATCGCATCATAATCCAATAAATCCTTATGTTTCCCCTTCAGTTTACGAGTAACTGACTCCATCTGATCACAGAGTTTCTATATCTCGGCCTGAGACCCGGTTATTCTCCCTGCGGCATATTCAACCATATTATCATCAAACACAGAGGCATCATCATTCAATCCACTTGGAAGGCCTTCACGTCTCTCATTTTCAGATCCTCCCGTAGCGCGGGGCATAATCATATTAGACACAGCGGTAGTCAAAGCTTGCAGTTGTTCAGTAACTTTGGTGAGATTGGCTTCAATCTGATCCATGTGAGACCCTTCGTTGACTGATTCACTCATGTTTACTGATGATCTTTTGGTGAGTCTCCCCTCTTCCCTAACCCAATGGGTATCTATGATGTCTCTTTTGTCGTCTCTCGAAAGCGCGTTACACGACCGTCAGAAGGGTTAATGCTCCGCAACCCTTCCGGTTCACTTGAGATGGAGTACGGAAGTACGGAAACATCAAAGCTTATTCAGCCCAAAGCACAAACAAAGACCCTTACATTGCCGCACCCCTCACTGCCTTTCACAGCCGCATAACACAACCCTCACTGCAAGCACAAACCTTTCCCTGCACACCCAAGAAAAGCTGTACCGTTCACTGCCTTTCACAGCCGCATAACACAACCCTCACTGCAAGCACAAACCTTTCCCTGCACACCCAAGAAAAGCTGTACCGTTCACTGCCTTTCACAGCAGCAAACTGCACCCACTGAACCACCCAAACTGAACGCAAATTACACTCACTTCACTGCCCAGTTTTGCCGCTGTGACTAAAATGGCTGTGCCCCGCGCTGCGGGAGGATCTGAAAATGAGAGGCGTGAAGGCCCTCCAAGTGGATTGAATGATGACGCCTCTGTGTTTGATGATGATATGGCTGAATATGCCGCAAGGAGAATAGCCGGGTCTCAGGCCGAGATATAGAAACTCTGTGATCAGATGGAGTCAGTTACCCATAAACTGAAAGGGAAACATGAGGATTTATTGGATTATGATGCGATGACCTTCGAGGAGCAGCTGCCAGCTCAGTTTAAAATGCCGACATAGCCAAATTCAATGGGAATGGGGACTCGAGGGTCCATCTTCAGCAATATGTCTCGGTAATGAATTCAGTGGGCTTGTCCCAGCGCCAAGTTCAGAAGATGTTTGGGATGTCGCTCGAGGAGGCACTTGTAGTGTGGTATCATAGCCTTGAACGAAAGGTTAAAGAAGATTGGAGGGAATTAGCAAACACTTTTCTAAAACAGTATGTCACGGACTTGGAGATCGACTTGTCGCTTCGCGGCTTGGAGAATACCAAGCAAAAGCCGGAGGAGAGCTTCAAAGACTGTGGACCGCTGGAGAGGCCAGCTTCTAAAGATATAGACTCGGCCTTCGGAGAAGGACTAGATAAAGATGATTATCAAGGGTACTAAGCCCTTAATTTATGGTAAGCTGAGGAGGATGACCTCCATGATTGCGAATTTCCGACAGCTGAGGGAAACTGTCATGGCTATTGAAGAGGAGGAAGCCGAAAATCGGAAGTTTTATAGTCTGAATAGGAGAACTGTCGGAGGACCCTCAAGTGCTAAGCCTGTTTCTGCGGAGGTTGCTACCATTAAGAACCGACTCTTTTCCAACATGGGTAGATCTTTGTCCAAAGTGCTTGAGAAATTGACAAGGCAATGACTCTTGAAACCCTTGGAGCCGAAACCACTCCTAAATCCTCCCCCACCAAACCTCAACATGAACTGCTACTGTTACTTCCACCAACAAAATGGCCATGACACCGACAACTGTGCCCGCCTCCGCCATGAAATCCAGGACCTAATTGACTCCCACAAAATTTCTGACCCTGAGAAAGAACAACCCAACACATATCGTAACCCCTTGCCTAACTATCACTCAGTCCCCCCGCCTACCTATATGATTAACTCTGGCCTACCAGAAGACATTGTCCTCCGAACCTTCGATCACCAAGCCTTTTGCCTAGGTATTTGGGATAGCAACAGTGAGGATGAGATGAAACAGAAGAAGAATTTTTGAGGGATTTCTCGAGTAGTGACGAAGAAGAGGTGAATGAGATGACCCGAAGTGGGCGCTTTTATAATGATACTGCAGAAAAGAGGAAGAAAGTGTTGATAGAAGGCCGAGAGGTGGCCAAGAGTACGGAGAATGCTGAAGGAGATGTAGTGTTGCGGCAGCTGAAGAAGACCCGAGCACAATTGAGCATTTGGGAGTTGCTATGTGCGTCTCAGGAGCACAAGCGGGCTATGGTTGAGGCCTTGAGCAAGATACTAGTGCCGGAGGATGCTAACCACACGATGTTTGTCGGATTAGTGTAGAAAGAAGCTGCGCAGGTGATTACATTCTCCGACGAAGAACTACCAGCGGAGTGGAGGAACCATAACAGACCTCTATTCATCAGAGCTGAAGTGATGGGCAAGAAGACATCTTGCGTGATGGTGGATAATGGCTCATCCATCAATGTGTGTCCATTGAAGATTTTGGCGAGGCTAGGTATAAAGCCGACGGATCTGAGTCCCTCTAATATGACTATCAAGGCTTATGATGATAGTAAGCGGGGAGTTGAGGGTACCTTTGTCGCGGCCCGATTGAGGATGAAATTGAGTTCACGGTGCTGGATATCCCGGCCACGTTTGCCTTGTTGTTGGGGAGGCGTTGGTTTCACAAGCTTGGAGGCGTGCCCTCCACTCTGCATCAGGTCATTAAATTTCCATATGAAGGAGAGATTGTCACCATCCGAGCTGAGGTGCACAATGCAGTGGCCGCTTTGGAAATACAATCTTTCACGAGGTTCCAAGTGTCGGCAACTTTTGAGGAGTGGGTGGATCCTAAGGTAGTTAGGATCATGGAGAAAATGAAGTTCGAGCCAGGCCAAGGTTCAACATTGCCAAACTTTAAGGGGCAGACTACTCGGAGGGGATTGGGATACCAATCTGATGAAGATAAGCCAAAAGCTAAGAAGAAAGGCTGAAGTTGATGGAATGCTTTGTAAAGGCTTCGGGGTATCAAGGAGAGTCCGAACCAGTAGAAGTTAACGGGATTATGGTGCCCGGATTTGAGGTCTTCTAAGATGTGATGGGTGAGAAGCCGCTGAAGGAAGAAGTTGTGAAGAAGGAAGAAGAGAAATGGGAAGAAGAACTGATGAAGTTGGAGAGCCTGACTCTCGAGGAGGGTAAGGAGCCTGAGAAGAACCCGGTTGTGGAGGATGAAATGTCTGTAGAAAATGAAGACATTTATCTTCCTGATTTATTTGAGTGTACTCCCGCATTTATTAGCAATAAAGACAATCATTTGCTTATTTGCCCGAGTCTCTTCCTCTTAACTTGCACGACTTAAGCATATTTGATATCAACTCCACTGAAACGAATATATTAAACCTTGGTACGTCTGAAAGCCCCAAGGAAGTCTTAATTGCGAGCGAAGTTACCGCCGAAAAGCGGAAGAATTTAGAATAGGTGTTGGTAAAATATGCCAAAGTGTTCGCTTGGTCTTATGAGGACATGCCCAGGGTAGACAGAAGTATTGCCCAGCATGCGATACTGACTTATCCTATATGAAGCCAGTGAAACAGAAGCTCCGAAGGATGAAACCTGAATGGGCCGAGAAGGTCAGAGAAGAAGTTAAGAAGCAAATAGATATGGGGTTTCTGGAAGTGGTGAAATATCCCGAGTGGTTGGCAAACATTATGCATGTGCCGAAGAAGGATGGCAAGGTTAGAATGTGTGTGGATTATAGAGCCTTTAATAAGGCTTGCCCGAAGGATGATTTCCCTTTGCCTCATATAGATGTACTTGTTGATAGTGCGGCTCTATCCGCCATGTACTCATTCACGGATGGGTTCTCGTGATACAACAGGTTCGTATGGCTGAAGAAGACAAGCATAAGACGGCCTTTGTCACGGAATGAGGCATCTATTGCTACAGGGTGATGCCATTTGGGCTTAAGAATGTCGGAGCCACCTACCAGTGGATGGCCACTACTTTATTTCACGACCTAATGCATAAGGAGATTGAGGTGTACGTGGATGACATGATGGTCAAGTCAGAGACGAGAGACGGGCATATAGAAGCATTGGAGAAGTTCCTTGAACGAGTCGACAAATACAACCTGCGGCTGAATCCTAAGAAGTGTGTGTTCGGAGTAACGTCGGGGAAGTTGCTTGGCCATACGGTGGGAATGAGAGGAATAGAAGTGGACCCCGAAAAGATCAAGGCTATTACTGAGATGCCAGTACCGAAGACGGAAAAAGAAGTCAGAGCATTCCTTGGGAAAATCCAGTACATTTGTCGGTTCATTGCCAAGTTGACGACAGTGTGTGAGCCTATCTTCAAACTATTGAGGAAAGACCAGCCGGTGAAGTGGAATGAACAGTGTCAGGAAGCATTTGACAAGATCCGAGAATATTTAGTGAAGTCTCCGGTTTTGAAACCCCCGAGACAGGGTAGACCCTTGGTACTTTATTTGGCTATTGAACCCGAAGCGCTGGGGGCAATGATGGTACAAGCAGATGAGACGGGAGTAGAGCATGCTGTCTATTACCTTAGTAAGAAGCTGCTTCTGTATGAAGCCCTCTATCAGGAAGTGGAGAAGATCTGTCTAACAGTAGTGTGGGCGTCCAGAAAATTACGTCATTACTTCCAATCCTACAAGATCCAAGTGGTAGCAAATGAGAATCCTTTGAAGTACCTGCACTCAGTGCCTTCGCTAGTTGGAAAGTTGGGCAGATGGTTAGTGTTGCTGACGGAGTTTGGTATCGAGTACCTTACTTCTAAGGTGATCAAAGGGCGAGCCGTGGCAGAGTTTCTGGTGTTGCAACCCGTTGAAGGGGATCAGTGTTATTAAAGGCGCAAGGCGCACCGAGGTGCAAAAGGAACTGGAGCCTAGGCGAGCGCCTCAAGGCGCAATGCGCGCGCTTGAGGAATGTGAGGCGCATATTTGTATATATAATTTTTCAATTAGAAAGAACATTTATATTCTTCTAATCATTTTGTTTTGAGTATTTTTTAATATTTTGACCAAATTATGACAAAATATTTATAAATTATTGTACTCAATTAAATTTATATACATCACTATTTCATAACTAAGTTGCTATTATAAATAAGATATTAATATTTACTTATATTGTCTTATGTACAATTTAACTATTGACTAGTTTAATCTTTTTGGTTAAAATTATGTTCCCAATAATTATAAATGTATGATATATTATTAATTATTATGGCAAACATTTATATTTTACAAAATATAAAATTTTCTTATAATTTTAAACAATACCAACAAATTATCTAAGAGTCATGTCAAAAGTAAATAAAAAAGTTAAATTATGAGACTTATTGTTATTATTTTTTTTTTTAACTCTAAGCTAGAAAAAAAAAAAAAAAAAAGTACAAAAAATAGCTTTAATCAACGAAATTGGGTCAAAAACTAAGATTTTTGGCATTATGCGCCTAAGGCGTGCCTCATTCATTGGCATCAGGCGCGCGCCTCATCGCCTAGACGCGCGCCTGATGCACGTCGCCTCGCTTAGATACCCTCTAGGCGCAATGGCTAACGCCTCTACCTAGGCGCGCCTTTGATAACACTGAAAGGGATCAGTACAAGTTTGAGTTCCCCGATGAGGAAATCCAAGCTATAGCAGTCCAAGGGTAGAAGATGTATTTCGATGGGGCAGTGAACTGTAAAGGAGCCTGAATTGGAATCGTAATAGTAACCCCCGAGGGAGAAACCTTACCTATGGCCAAGAGGTTAACATTCGGAGTGACTAACAACATGACCAAGTATGAAGCATGTGCATTCGGGTTGATTGCATTGATAGCTTTGAGAGCTAAGAATGCCGAAGTTTACGGAGACTCAATGTTGGTAATCCGACAGATGCAAGGAGAATGGGAGTTAAAAGAAGAACAGTTGAAGTCTTACTTGTTCTACCTCAGAAATCTGGCACAGGTTATCCCTGACTGCAAATTCCAGCACTTGCCACGAGAAGAGAATCAAATGGCAGACGCATTGGCAACATTAGCCGCAACCTGGGAAAATCCGGAGAAATTGGTGATGAGACCACTGGTGTTGACGACAGCGAGTAAACCGATTTATGAGATAGAGAGAATATTGAAAGTAGAGGTCGATGACGGGAAACCATGGTATCATGATATCCAGCGGTACTTAGAACATAGGGAGCTCCCGAAGGAAGCGAGCAGAAAGGACATAATAGCCATTCAGAAGTTGGCTTCTCAGTATGTGAGCTTGAAAGAAGAATTATATAAAAGGCAAGCAAATGGTATTCAGCTGAACTTGAAGTGTTTGAAAAATGAAGAAGCTCAGAAGGTAATGGAAGAAGTACATGCTGGTGTATGTGGACCGCATATAAATAGGCTAAATTTGTCTCGTAAGATAGTAAGACAAGGCTTTTTCTGATCAACCATGGAAGCTGACTACGCGAAGCTGGTAAAGCACTGTCATGATTGTCAAGCACACGATAATTTGAATCATTTGCCGCATACAGAGTTGCATGGGCTGTCAAAGCCGTAGCCTTTCTCAGTATGAGGAATTGATATGATCGAAGAGATTCGACCGAACGCATCGAATGGACATCGATTCATAGTAGTGGCAGTAGACTACTTCTCGAAAATAGGTGGAAGCCGAATCATTCTGCAATGTTACAGCCAAGCAGATGGCGAAGTTCATAGCTTGGAATCTCATCTGCTGGTATGGTATGCCGCACCACGTGGTCACGGACAATGGAGTCCAGTTTCAGGGGAGAGAGACAAAGGCGATGCTACAGAAGTATGGAATAGGCCATCACAAGTCATCACCTTACAGGCCGCAAGCTAATGGGGCAGTCAAGGCAGCCAATAAGACCATAAAGACGATTTTAGCCAAGATGACTGAGAATTACAAAGATTGAGCTGATAAGCTACCGTATGCCTTGTGGGGGTACAGAACTTCAGTGAGAACGACAACAAGAGCCACACCTTACTCCTTGGTCTATGGAATGGAAGCAGTACTACCAGTGGAAATTGAGATACAGTCCATGTAGGTATTAGCAGAAGCGGAATTGCCTGAACGAGAATGGACCTCGCAGAGGTTTGAACAGTTAGCATTGATGGATGAGAAAAGGATGAAGTCATTACATCACATGCAGATATACTAGAAGAGGCTGGCACGAGCATTCAATAAGAATGTGCGTCCTACCAAGATCAGAAATGGTGATTTGGTGCTTAAGCAGTCGATGCTGTCGACAACAAACCGAGAGGAAAATTCAGACCAAACTGGGAGGGACCCTACATCGTCCAGAAAGTAATGGGAAATGGAACAGTGAGACTGTCGGACTTGGAAGGGAATGAGTTCACAGAGTTGATCAATGTGGATAGATTGAAGCAGTACTTTGCTTGAGGAAGAAAAGACTGAGTAGTCACCAGCAGAAGACCTGACCCAACGGGATGGGAAACTCACCCATGCATGCATGCATACACGTAACGTATTTTGCATTCTTTTTTGTGTTTGTTTTGTTTTGTATTCACAGGTTTTCAAAGAAGAAAAAAGAAAGCGGCAAAGGCAAGCCAATCAGAAGCAGCAACAGTACAGTCAGTTTCGGAAATGAATCGGTATTAGTTTCGGGGATGAGTCCCAGGATTGAGGCCTATATCAGTCATTTTCGGGAAGGAATCACAGGGTTGAGGCCCATATCAGTTTTAGTTTCAGGGAGGAATCACAGGGTTGAGGACCACAACGATGTCAGTGTCGGGATGGAATCCCAGGGGGCGAAGCCTACATTATCGGTAGTTGAAAAGAATAATTCCAGTGGAGTGAGTGAGTGAAAAAAAAAATTGAGTGAGAGAGAAGTCCGTGATGATTAGGCATATGTCCGGTGATGATATTATTTGCTTGGTGTAAGAGAAACCTTAGAAACGATAAGTGTGAGATGTGTTATCATCGGGTATTCTGAGTAGTAGATCTCGGCTAGACTCACGAGTACTTGATTACGGGATCTCAACAGTAAAAAAAAGCAATGAAAGTGCTTTACTAACTTCACAGAATGTGAAACCAAAATACAACTTTTGAAAGAATTAGAGAAAGCAGTAATTAACTAACCAAAATAGCAAATTTCAGATTCTATTCACTACACATGCTAGAATTTTTTTAAAAAAAATTAAAATAATAAAACATTAGTACATTACCGAGATGAGAGAATTAGAGAAAGCAGTAATTAACTAATTAAATGAAGTGGGAAAAAAATAAAAATAAAAAAAATTTCTTACCTTATGCGCAGAGGAAGAAAGAAAATGAAGTGGAAGGTGCAGTTGCAGACGTGAATGAAGCAGATGAGTAAAGAAAATGAAGATGTGCAGACGTGAATGAGAGAAAGAAAATGAAGAAGGTGCAGACGTGAGGAAAGAAAATGAAGAAGGTGCCCGTGAGGAAAGAAAGCAGAGGCAGAACTGTTGAGAAATTAGGGTTATATGAGAAAGACGTGATTTTTTATTTTTTATTTTTTATTATAAAGCCCGCCCAAAACAACGTCGTTTTGGGGGCCTGATCAACAAAAAAAATGGCACCGAGTCTCGGCGCCGATTTCATGCTGCCGACCTATTCCCGCGCCTAGGACGACCGACTATGGCAAAATCACCGCGATGAGCGCCTACGCGCCGCCTAGGCGGCGCATTTTCGAACACTGAAAACAATATAGAAAACATACCTCAACCACATGTTTTGACTTTAACAGTGATTCTGACAGTTTCCCCAACATCTCCATGTATACACAATCCCATTAGAGTTTAGAAGCACATCATTTGAATGTGCATTAGTCATACTCTAAAGTAGAATCTTAGTGAGACCAAAATACATTATATAAATTAGAGTCTATAGCTGCTTATAACTGGTAGGTTAAAGAACATGAAACCTCAAGCAGTCCCAATTTCATTACAAAACCATTAAAACTGAAAACCCAATCAATCAAAATTAGGTAATTTGTAATAAACTCAGAACCATCTACAAACAAACAGCAAATAAAAACTAAAGGAACATTAACAAAAAAAAAAAAATGCAAAAATATAGAAGAACACATCAAACGTTTGAATGAACCAAGTCAAAATTATAATACCAAATTAAATCAAGAGGGATCAAAATATATTAAGAACCCGTGTGATTTCCTTATACAAATGATTCTATAGTCTCATTGTCTTCCATCATAACAATAACTAAACACTGTAAATTACTTCAAAATAAGCTTAAACAAACTCAAAAACAAATCCACCAGATAAAGAACACCTTAGAATCCAAGCTTAGTGCGGCGCCAGTGCCTGCGCTTTGCATTGTACCTGAAAACAAAAACACATAAAAGATTAAATATAAACCTAACCAAACAATGCTTTTTTTTTTTGCCTCCAATATTCCCAAATCATTGGTCAGTAATGTAATTAAATAAAATTAAATAAATAAACCAACGTATGATTCGAACAAAATTTAAAAGTTACCTGATGGTGTTATCGGTGCGCATACGGATCCAGTGAGGGATAGGCCTGTTTTGCCTCATCTTCTTGGCAAGCTTCTTCTTGATCATAAATGTCTTGTGCGACGGCTGTTTGTTTCGAATTATTTACATAAACACAAATCAGAAACCCTAAAAAAAAACAAAAAAAAAACAAAAAAAAAACAAAAAACACTCTGTCAATTACAGAATCAGAGAGAGTGTGCGTGTTTGTTACCATTTTGGCGGCTTCGTTCTGCAGCGAAACCCTAATCTCAAAATCATCCAAGGCTGAAAAAATGTTCTTTTATTTATAAGGTGGTAGTGGGTTAAATGGACATTTGACCCGAACCTGCAATAAATAGAAGGATTCATGGGCTTGATGTTTCATGTTTTACAAGGGAGATAGGTCCAACCTTAATTGTCCATTATAAATATCTTCTTTTTTTTTTCAAATCAACTTGGATCTCAATTATGAATTTAAAGAGGGTGTAATTGTCCATTATAAATATCTTCTTTTTTATAACCGAACGAATTCCAACGGTTCCGACAGTTCGGTTATGGTTACAGAACCGTCTGGTTCCAACGGTTCGGTTAGGATGAGGACCATAACTGAACTGTAACCAGTTCTGGTTCTAGTTCCTAAACCGGAATCGGAACAAGATGGTTCCTTCCAGTTCGGTTTTAATTCCGAACCGGAACCGTGGCCAGGTCTACTTTCTTATATGTGTGAGTTCGTCGATCACAGTCCTTGCTGTGGTCGGTGACAGTCCCCCATGACAGCTCTATCCCTCCCTCTCATCCACATCCCTTCTTTCACTTTTCTCTATTTTTTCTTTTTTCTCTTTCCATTTTCCTTCTTCCATTTCATTTTCCTCCATCTTTTTCTTCTTCATTTCTTTGTTTGTTTTTCCTTTTTCCCTTTATTTTTTTATTATCCATATCTTCATGGATATGTGACTCCATCCATTTGCGGTGGTAAATTTCCAATCTTTGGTTGGGCTTTTGTTTTTGTTTTAAAGGAATAAAATTATCTTTTCATTAGCCGACAAAAGATTGTGTGAGGAAGATGGTAGATCTAGTTTTGGAAGTGAATACTGAGTTTTGGAACTTTGTTATTTATTTTCCTTGTAATAGATTGTATATAGGCTAGTGTAAAAATTTATGTTATATATATTGCGTATTTTCTGTAAATGTTCCGGACTCCATATTCACCAACACTAACAAATACGCAATATGGAGTCCAGAACATTTACATCAAGCACAATTTCTAGTTACATCAAGCACAAAACTTTCTTATTCTAGAAATGTTCCAGGATAATAGTAAAAGACGTCTTTCAAGTGTTTATAGGATGTATGCTTTCAGTCCAAGAACTTTTGTATAGGTTTTCCCATATTTCAGTAAATTTCCTAGATGTCCAGAGCCTTCCCAAGTACTAAATCTCCATTGGAAAACTTATTGTATCAGATCCTCTTGTTGTACACTTTCTCCAAGCGTCTTCGATATATTTCCAAGTGGATAGTGGCCACGTCCCAAATTTTATCCACCAAGTTTAAATCATCTTTATGGATTGTTTGATTTTCGATGATCTGCACTAGCTTGCTTCTCATGGTGGGAACAGTGGCCTCCGTAGGTAAGATCGTCTTCATTCCATATACTAATGAAAATGGGGAATTTCTAGTTGGCATTCTTTCGAGATGAGAAATTATTGGCGAAGAAAATCTCCTAAGGACGAACGACCCAATAAAGGATGCAAATCAATTAGGGCGTACAGGTTCCACACCACAGAACGATTTGCAATCAGGATGACAAAAGGAAGAGTGGTCAGAATGATTACTATGCATTGCAGTTGATCCAACGACCTAGCAGTTAGGCCGCAACTACCCACGATCTGGCAATTTTCAAGCAAAACGCAGCAGTTAGATGCATGTTCTAGCAGTTACCGGAATAAGAGATATCGCCAGAATAGGAGAGGACAGAGGAGCCGCAGATGACGACCATTCAGGAGCAGCAGGTTATTGAGTTGAAGGAACAAGAGACGTCGCCTGAAGAATAGAAGGTGGAGGAGCCGAGGTCGACTGCCGTTCAGGGGCCGAAGTTTGTTGCATTGAAGGGACCGGGGACGCTGCACGTGGAGGCGATGATGATGGCTGGTAGCTGAGCCTCTGTAGAAGAATCAGAATCGGAAGAGTCAGAAACATAAATAACTTCAATCTCTTCGTAAATGTGATGAATTGCGTCGTCTTTATACATAGATCGACCCCTTCTAGTAATTCCAATTCAGCCAAACTAAAAAGGCCGTCTACATCCCTATAACTCCCCCTAAACCCCACAACAGCCAATATACGTACCAAGGGATAAAGTCGTTTGAGATGATGCCAAAGAGGCTCGTCATCAGGCCAAATAGACTCATTTTATGGTCGAATAGACTCGTCATCTAGCTCCTGCATAATTGGGACAGGATCGTCCAACAGATGACATTCAAATAAAGGTTGGTCCCTTGAGATTTCCTCAACAAGCGGGCGTAGACGGTCTAATGGGTCGGCTCTGGTTGAATGGATAATACCAGCTGCTTCATCCTCTTCTGGTGGGTGTTCAATGATTGAATCTCTCGGCTGCTTCGTCCTCGTCTGATGGGAGTTGAACATCCGGGACTGCGTTAGGTTCAATTTCCCCAAGTGGATCTTCAGTCATGAGAGCTTTGGGCGCTGGAGTTGGAGTCATTTCGGGCATGGCGGAAGATGGTTCCGTCCTAAGCACCTGTGCGAGATACAAAATCAACTTATAAAAATTCTAGATTGTACTTTAAAACCCGACGTATAAGGGGAAAATAATGTCAGGTTATACCTTAGCCCGACGTATAAGGGGCTCGTCTGAATCGGAGCTATGGGTTAGGGAATGTTGTTTCCGTTTAACTTGCTTGATTTTCTTCGTCTGGATTTCTCGATCAGCTTCTTGGACCTAGTTGTCTCCTAGGTTTTTTTGGGAAAAAGGGATGCGGGAAAAAATCATAGCAGAAGCCAAAGAAAAAAGTCTCTCACGACCAGACGGTCAAAAACGATCAAAGAGATGATGGACATATGTACAGGGGAGAAAGGGGCGCATGAGAAAGAAGACAACAAAGAGCGAGACTCAGATAGACACTGCTCGATGTCCGAAAACAAAATAACCCTGAAACCCCCTGATGAAGGAGAAAGCGAATAAAATAACGGGAGGGGCTATCCTTGGACGAGGCCAAATTGGCGGGCAGCGAAGTTAGAAAAATACACCTCCACTCCAACCTTGTCATTGGCCGAGTCAGAATGTCATGAATCAGATCGTGGCTGCATAAAAACCTACGCCATATATGATTGACCGATTCATCCCCCTCCTGTTAGTGTTCCTAGAACATGCCTAGGATCTCTAAGATGAAATTGTGTGTGAATACTCAAAGAAGTTGCGGAAAAAAACTTACGATGATTGGATTGATAAATGTATGAAGTTCAAAACTTTTGATCCTTTGAGAAGAGCTCAAAGCCTTTCTTTGTGTTCTAAACTCTAGGATTTGTTTCCCTATCACCTTGATTCACTTTTGAAAGTGCTAGCTCACTTGAAATTTTGAAGCAAAATCTCGAGGGGAAGAGGAGAAGCTCACGGCCTTAGAGGGAGAGAGGAGAGAAATTTTTTTTTTTTTTTTTTTTTTTTGTATTTGATTTCTCAAATCAAATACCATTTACCAAAATCAAAGTTGGTATATGTCATTCCAATTATTAAAATAAACAAAGTGTATTGGATTTGGTTTGTGTAAAAAACAAGCAATCTAAGCTTTACACTCAACCTTAACTACTTCCATCACTAGTCAAACTAGTTGATGTAAGTCAAGTGGGTCCCACCACTTGTAAATTCCGAATTTAGTCGAACAATCCAACTCACAACTTTGCTCGGGCCCGGGTTCGTTTAATTCCGAATTAACGAATTTGCCGTTGCGACATTATAATTAAAGTCACTTACGAATCAATTCTAAATTAATTTGTTTGCCCGAATTAAAATCCAATTTTAATTCCGCATTGAAATCTAATTTCAATTAACATATCGAATATATTATTTAATCGATTAATTCCAAATTAATCGTTCTCTCTCTTCTAATCGAATTTTATCCCAGATAAATTTTTGCCACAATTAATCCTAGATTAATTTACTCTTTCTCATAATTAATCCCAGATTAATTTTATTCGAGTCGAATGTCATCGGTGAATCTTGGGAAGCGACCCATGAGATCCTTGGATATGTTGGTAGTAAATCTGGTCGCCGGACTATCCAAATACGTGCGTACCCCGTACCACGTTCTTACCGATCTACAAGACATGGTTGGCTTCTAGCAAAGCATTGTGCATACCCAATTCTCCAGAAATATTTTTTTAGGAATACATAATCTTTATCAAGCGTAATATACTAAGCATTGCGTATTATGATCTAGTATCGGATGTCACATGCTAGGCTTGGGGCTGGAATTGTGTCTGCCCCGTACAAAGCATATATCGGATCACTAGCAACTAGTCTCTTTAATCGGATAATCATGACCTTGTCACATTATCCCGATAGTTGCAACATATTAGAGTACCAGTTCTGTATCCATGCGTGATCATCATCTCCATATGACTAAAATGATATTTCCATCTTGACATCACATCCAATACACTATGATTCTCAATAAACCCAGAAGAGGTGTACGCAGAACCTGTTAAAGCCCCAGACGACCAAAACCAAAGCGTATTGATTATCGCAAG
Organism: Zanthoxylum bungeanum; assembly: GCA_019454045.1. Classification (NCBI taxonomy): domain Eukaryota; kingdom Viridiplantae; phylum Streptophyta; class Magnoliopsida; order Sapindales; family Rutaceae; genus Zanthoxylum; species Zanthoxylum bungeanum. The sequence continues at coordinate 87,849 of SKCR01044119.1, forward strand.
TATTAGCGATGCAAGTCTCAGGTTAAGACCAAATACATATACCCTGATTCGGATTCCCATATACACATAGTCATACTACCAATGGGATTCCGAGGGGTCTATCCAGAGTGAAGCTGTTTTCGTACCATTGGCAAACACAATCTCCTATCACACTTGCATTAGTATCCAATACTTAAATATATGAGAACTATGCCGTTAAGATTCCATAAAGCGCACAAGTGCAATACCATCCTATTTCATATTATCGATGTCCAGTCTCGATAATACTACAACTAGAGATATTTAATGATTAAACTTTCATGGATTGATATTGTCTCATATCTTATTAATCAAGAACTAATCATAATGACTTTTATCATTTATATATTCAAGTAATCTAATTACAAAATGATAAAATAGTAATTTCTTTTGTCACATTGTTAATTTGTACAAAAACCATAATGTCTTTTACAAATAGTGATGCTATGGGTCATAATTATCCAACAATCTCCCACTTGGCCTATAGCCAATTACTCAAGTATCTAACACCTGAACTATGTATATGTCACTCAATCTTTTGCTGAGAAATAGTATTCGTCAGCAGATCTACAATGTTGTCATCTGATGCGACCTTCTCGATCTTCACATCGCCACGATGGATGATTTCATGAATCAGATGGAAACGTCGAAGTACATGCTTGGATCGTTGATGAGGCCGTGGTTTCTTAGCCTGCGCTATAGTCCCGTTATTGTCACAATACAAAGGAACAGGCTCGGCTACTAAAGGACTACTCCTAATCCTATTAGGAATTTATGGATCCAAACTGCCTCTTTTGCTGCTTCAGTTGTAGCGTTATATTCTGATTCTGTTGTTGAATCGGCAACAGTCTCTTTCTTGGAAGATTTCCAGCTCACTGCTCCATTATTCAAACAAAATATGTGCCCAGAATAAAAGCTGCTTCTCCCAGATCTTCATGAAGAATTTTTATGAAAGTCAAGCTTTCACTGATTGTAGCATGGGAATGTCATTGCCAATAAGCAATACATCATCAACGTAAAGGACAATGAATGTCAGTGCGCTCCCACTAACATTCTTATATACACTGATCATCCTCGTTTTGAACAAAATCATATTCTTTTATGATTCATCAAAATATTGGTTCCAAGAACGCGATGCTTGCTTCAATCCATAAATGGATCGATTTAATTTGAAAACCTTATTTGCATGTTTTGGTATGACAAAATCGTTAGACTGTTGCATATAAACATCCTCCAAAAGGTTTCCATTAAGGAAAGTGGTTTTGACGTCCATCTGCCATATTTCATAATCGAAATGTATCAATAGAAAGTATTATCCGAATGGATTTAATCATGGCAACAGGTGAAAAAGTTTCATCATAGTCGACACCATGTCATTGACTATATCCTTTCGCTATAAGCCTAACTTTGTACGTTTGTATGTTGCCATATATGTCTGCCTTCTTTTTGAAGACCCATTTGCAACTAATAAGCTTTACGTCTTTTGGTGCTTCAACTAGTGTTCAAACTTGGTTGGTATACATGGAATCCATTGGACTTCATGGCTTCTTACCATAAAGCGGAGTCGATATCTTGTATCGCTTCTTCATACGTAGCTGGCTCATTATCCTCAATAAGATTAATATCTATGTGAGGTAAGATCAGAAACCCATACCTCTCAGGTTGTTTTCTGACTCTCTCCGACCTATGCGGTTCTTGTGTATTAGAAGATTGTGGTACAGTCTCATCCCAGATGATCTGTTCGTGTTCCGTTAAGGAATCGGTGCCAGGAACAGTATCACTATGATTTTCATCGAGTTCTACTTTCCTCCCACTTACCACTGCATTTAGAAATTTCTTTTCAAGGAAAACTACATGTAGAGCAACAAATACCTTGTTCTCTTGTGGGTGGTAGAAGTTATATCCTTTGGTTTCCCTAGGATAACCTACAAATAAACATTTATCCGATTGGATTCTAATTTGGTACCATCCAAACGTTTAACGTATGCCCAACATCCCCAAATCTTCAGGAATGAAAAACCCTGTTTCTTTCCTATCCATATTTCATATGGAGTCTGTTGAACAGACTTTGACGGAATCTTATTCAAAATAAGTATTGCATTGTTCAATGCATATCCCCAGAAGGAAATTAGTAGTTCTGTGCGACTCATCATAGACCTTACCATGTCCAAAAAAGTTCGGTTTCTCTGTTCGAACACACCGTTTAATTGAGGTGTTCCGGGAGGAGTCCACTGTGAAAAAATAACATACTCTTTCAAGTAATCGAGAAACTCATTGCTTAAGTATTCTCCATCACGGTCTGACCGTAATGTTTTAATACTTTTTTTGGTCTGTTTTTCTACTTCGTGTCGAAACTCTTGGAATTTCTCAAAAGTTTCTAACTTGTGTCTCATAAGATACACATAACCATAACGCGATGCATCATCCGTAAAAGGTTACGAAATGTCCATATCCACCTCTAGCCTGGCTAGACATGGGCTCACATACGTCACTATGAACGAGGGCTAATAGTTCGGTGGCACGTGCATCTTTACCGCTAAAAGGTGTTTTAGGTATTTTGCCTAATAAATAAGATTCGCAGACGTCATATGAATTTGGATCAAATCCGTCCAAGCATTCACTCTTCAAAAGTATGGATATACGAGTCTTGTTAATGTGTCCCAGACGACAATGCCACATATAAGTTTCATCTTTGTTACTTAATTTAAGCCTTTTGTTTGTCATGTTATATGTTTGAGATTGATTTATATTCAAAATATCAAGACCATTATTAACATCAGCACTACATATCTCAAAATCATTTTTATAAACAAAACACCCAGTGTTTCTGAATATAAAAGTATACCCACATTGGGTTAAACAAGATACAATATAATGTTTCTAGTCAAACTAGGTACATAATAGCAGTCTGATAAATTAAGTACATGACAGTTCCAAAATGTAGGTCCCAACAACCAAAACGGCGACTCTAGTCCCATTTCCAACTCGGAGGTCGATCTCTCCTGAAGTCAGTCTCCTACTAATCTGCAGATCCTGCACATCAGTACATATATGAGTACCACAACCAGAATCAAAAATCCAATTTTTAAAACTAGAAGTAGACTTGTTTATCTCAATAACAAACATACATGAAGCTGGTGTCTTGCCCGTTTTCACTTCCTTCATGTGCGCCTTGTACTCACAGTAGTCACCCCGTTTGTCACATTGTAGGCAGACATCTTGGGATTTATCTCTTGCCTTCTCAGAAGACTTTGATGATTTGGCCTTGCCATTTCTCTTCTTCTTATTCTTCACACCTCCAGAAGCCTTCGGCCAAGCCTTGACATTCTGAGATGTCAAAGCGAAGTGCGCCTCGCGCTTCTTGCACTTCAAAAGCTTTTTTTCTGCCTCTTTCAGCATTGCCATCAACTCTCTAAGAGTCTTCTCTTGGTTCATCATATTGTAGTTCATGATGAACCCGCTCCAGCTGTCAGGAAGAGACTGTAAGATCAAATCTATGGAGTCTCAACCTCAAAGGTTATGCCTAGCTAACCCAGCTGTTCGATGTCAGCAATCATCAACGACACATGGTGCTCGACAGATGTACCCTCTGACATACGAGAGCGAAAAAGCTTCTTCTGCAACTCATACTTCTACAACCTAAGGTTAGATCGGTGAAGATCCCTTAATTTCAACATCATTTCACAGGGATCCAATCCCTTGTTTTGACGACGAAATTGGGGGGTCATTGCAGCAAGCATGACAGATTGAGCAGTTGAATTGCCATCACTATGATTCTTCAGGTTTAGGCCCGAGAGGTCTCTCTATCATATAGAGCATCTTCTCAGCCCTTAGGACAATTCTGAGGTTCATATCCCAGTCAGGAAAGTTCGCACCGTTAAAGACATTTTCGCCCATAATAATGTCCCTAACATTGATCTTTCCAGCCATCTTAATTGCAATCGTCTAACTATTTAATTAACGATTTCGGGTACAGTCCAACTGTTAAAAGAAAATAATAAAATATTAGTCAAACTAATAAATATATAAAATGACGAAAATAATTTGAAAGCGCGTATTTGGCAAGTATTTAAAAGAAATTACAAATTCAATATTGGCCTCCTACTATTTTTCGGTGAGCCTCTAACCCTCTATTGAGTACTCGGGAAACCTAGTTTCCTAGTGGGCTATGATCCCGTTAAATAACACACAATTTTGACTTTGGCCAAAAATCTGTATGAAATTTAACTAGGGTAGGTGGACCTCCAAGTCCGAAACATATATACAATATATATATATATATATATATATATATATATTATATATATATAATATATATATATATATATATATATATATATATTATATATATATATCCAATATATTTCCTAATATTTTCCTTTGAATCAACTTAGCCTTGTCTTTGGCTCAACAAACTTAATGATTCCAGTTAAGCGCGACCCATTGACAGTGGAAAAGCTTCATAATCCATGTCGATGAACAAGAAATGACCTTGACTTTGGCCAAAAAGTCACAACTGCCCAAGACATGCGATATAAAACAAATCCTTCGTGGTTCAAACACATCCGCGATGAACATTGATCTTGACTTTGGCCAACAAACCAATGTCAATCTTGGATCTTGAGAAAGAACCACTCAATGGAAGGAAATCGCTTAATATTTGATTGAGGGTTTTCGCGTAAATTGGCAACCAATTTATTATCTTTGATTAGGTCTCATCATACACCATTAAGCATGTATTCTAAAAGCATAATAAGACGCGAAATAAATAATAATGATATGCATATGGATATTTAATAAATTGTTCCTAGAATAAATCTCTCACTTTCCTCTCTCCCGCTAGCACTATTTTAACTTCTACCCAATTGATGGGTTTCTAAGGCATTCACAAGATCATTTAAGGCATGAAATCATGTGAATACAAAAGTAAGAATGGCGGAATCATACTTACAAAGAACGGATGTTGGATACGTTGAACACAAAAAAATGCATTTGAGAGGTCCTCCAAGATCTCCTCTTTGAAGTAGATGAACAAGCTCCAAGCTTTACAAGGATTCCAAGCTCTTGAATTGGTTTCCCTATCACCTAAGTATGATTCTTTAAGTGCTAGCTTTGGAAAAAATTACAACAAAATTTTCCCTAAAATGCTTGTGAGGTTCGGCCAAGAGGAGAGAGTTGAGAGAGTTTGTGTTTCTTTTGTTTCTAACCAATTAACACTTTCAAAGTCAACACAAAAATGGTATATGCTTTTCCAAAAATCATAAATTAATTTGGAGGGAAAATAAGAATTCAATGCTTCCAACTACTCCCTCCATGAATAGTGACTGGTTGTCAATCACAAAAAGGTGACTTGACTTCCATCACTAAAGTGACAAGCGATGTGATGTGCGATGTGACTTGTGGACCCCACTTTAATTCAAAATCCGAGTGGGTCCGCAAACAAATTCCGGGCTCGGGTTTGTTAATTCTGAATTAACGAATTTTCTGTTGCGATGTAATTAATCAAATTTAATTAAATAATTATGCATAGTAAAATTGCTATTCACCTCGCTCGCGAATTAATTCTAAATCAATTCGTTAGCCCGAATCAAAATCCAATTTTAATTCCGCGTCGAAATCTAATTTCGTTTAATATATCGAATATATTATTTTATCGATTAATTCCAAATTAATCGTTCTCTCTCTTCAAATAGTATTTTATCCCAGATAAAATCTCTCCGCAATTAATCCTAGATTAATTATGTTCGAATCATACGTCATCGGTGAATCTTCAGAAAGTGACCCATGAGATCCCTGGATATGTTGGCAGTAAATCTGGTCGTCGGACTATCCGAACACGTACGTACCTCGTACTATATTTTTACCGATTTACGAGACATGGTTGGCTTCTAGCAAAGCACCGTGCCTTCCCAATTCTCCAGAAATATTCTTAAAGGAATAAATAATCTATGTCGGGTGTAGTATACGTAGTATTGCGTATTGCGATCCAGTATCTGATGTCACATGCAAGGCCTGGGGCTGGAATAGTGTCTGCCTCGTACGAAGAATATATCGGATCACAAGTAACTAGTCTCTTTAATCGGATAATCATGACATTGTCATATTATTCCGATGGTTGCAACACATTAGAGCACTAGTTCTGTATCACTGTGTGATCATCATCTCCATATGACTGAAGTGATACTTCCGTCTTGACATCACATCCAATACACTACGATTCTCAATAAACCCAGAAGAGGCGTACACAGAACCTATTAAAATCCCGGACGACAAAAACTAAAGCGTATTGATTGTCGCAAGTACTAGCGATGTAAGTCTTAGGTTAAGACCAAATACACCTACCTTGATACGGATTCCCATAGACACATAGTCATACTACCAATAGGATTCCGCGGGATCTATCCAGAGCGAAGCTATTTCCGTACCATCGGTAAACACAACCTCCTATCACACTTGCATAAGTATCTAATACTTAAATATATGAAAACTATACTGTTACACTTCCACAACAAGCACAAGTGCAATACTAGTCTATTCCGCATTATCGATGTCCAGTCTCGATAATACTACGACTAGGGATATTTAATGATTAAACATTGAGTGGAATTGGTGAGAAGAGAAGTACAAAGAGAATAGAGATAATAGGCTGGACACGCAGGTCCAATTTAAAAAATTCTAAATTTATTACAATAATTTACAAAATTGCTCTCACCATTCTAATATCCATCCGATATATATTATCCATACAATACATCCATGTATTCGCATAAAGCATGTTATTCAATTAATCTAATCCAATTAATTAATCTTTGAATTAATGACCATCTAATGTTCAAACAACGATTTGATTTGCACGAGTCCAACTCGTTTAAGAATAAACACTCAAAGTACGTATTCTTGAATTATATTGAACTATAATTTTAAATCCAATTTAATTTGTATTCAATACTAATCCTAATTTAATTCCAAATTAATAGACTTATATTCTAAATCCAATCGAATGGGTCTCAAAGGCCCAATTAACATCCAATATCAATTTAATTAAAGTCCAATGAGCTTTTAATTAATTCTTAAGGCATGAATTTTGGCAACCAAAGCCCAATAAGGAATCACCATTTACCATAAAATCAATTTTGGCTCATTAGGCCCAATTAAATATTTAAAGCCCAATTATTATTTTTGGACTTTATAGAATGGTTTTAGGCCCAATTTGGATCCAGTCCAATTATCTTAAACCAAACTTGGCCCAACCAAGCCCATTAAGCCCAAATACAACAATATTAGCCCAATTCAAAATTAAAGACTAATTTTAATTAATATAAAATTCTAAATTTCACATTAATTTTTATTAAAATGTAATAGCCATAATTAATTAGTTAAATCAATATTTCCAAAACACCAATTAAACTAATTAATCATGCTTTAATTAAACAATCCATGTCCAATACAAATTGAAGCAAAATCAATCTATACATGCTTATCATGCTCACGACAATATTGCATAAAATTTCAATCAATTTGATTTCAATCCAATTAAATTAATAATCAATTTATCTCATGCTTTAAACATATCCAATGGTCTAAAATCAAAAAATCACCATGACACATACTTAGGGTAGATTCGGCCAAGCTAGGGAAATTTAAGGAAAATTTATCCAATCAAATTTTCTCAAATTTCAAGATGCACAAATCCAATTCATCATCAACAAAGCTCAACCAAACAAACAATTTGAAAAAATCATGCTCAAAACATAAAAATCCCAAATTAAAGTATATAAACCCTAAACTCATTTATGCTTAGAAAAGGCTCTTGATACCATTGTTAGTGTTCCTAGAACATGTCAAGGATCTCTAAGATGAAATTATTTGTAAATACTCAAGGAAGTTGCAAAAAAAACTGTCAATGATCGGATTGATGGATGTATGAAGTTCAAAACTTTTGATCATTTGAGAAGAGCTTTAAGCCTTTCTTTGTGTTCCAAAATCTAGGATTGGTTTCCTTATCACCTTAATTCACTCTTGGAAGTGCTAGCTCACTTGAAATTTTGAAGCAAAATCTCAAGGGGATGAGGAGAAGTTCACGGCTTTAGAGGGAAAAAGAAGAGAAAAATTTATTTTTTTGTGTATTTGATTTCTCAAATCAAATATCATTTACCAAAATCAAAGTTGGTATATGTCATTCCAAATGATTAAAATAAACAAAGTGTGTTGGATTTGGTTTGTGTAAAAAACAAGCAATCTAAGCTTTACACTCAACCTTAACTACTTCCATCACTAGTCAAATTAGTTGATGTAAGTCAAGTGGGTCCCACCACTTGTAAATTCTGAATTCAAGTCGAACAATCCAACTCACAACTTCGCTAGGGTCCGGGTTCGTTTAATTCCGAATTAACGAATTTACCGTTGCGACATTATAATTAAAGTCGCTTACAAATCAATTCTAAATTAATTTATTTGCCCGAATTAAAATCCAATTTTAATTCCGCATTGAAATATAATTTCAATTAATATATCGAATATGTTATTTAATCGATTAATTCCAAATTAATCGTTCTCTCTCTTCTAATCGAATTTTATCCCAGATAAATTCTTGCCGCAATTAATCCTAGATTAGTTTTCTCTCTCTCATAATTAATCTCAGATTAATTCTGTTAGCGTCGAATGTCATCGGTGAATCTTTGGGAAGTGACCTATGAGATCCCTGGATATATTGGCAGTAAATTCGGTCGTCGGACTATCCGAACACGTGCGTACCCCGTACCACATTCTTACCGATCTATAAGACATGATTGGCTTCTAGCAAAGCACCGTGCCTACCCAATTCTCCAGAAATATTCTTTTAAGGAATACATAATATTTATCAAGCTTAGTACACTAAGTATTGTGTATTAAGATCTAGTATCGGATGTCACATGCTAGGCCTGGAGCTGGAATTGTGTCTGCCCCATACAAAGTATATATCAGATCACTAGTAAGTAGTCATTTTAATCGGATAATCATGACCTTATCATATTATCCTGATAGTTGCAACATATTAGAGTATCAGTTCTATATCTATGCGTGGTCATCATCTCCATATGACTGAAGTGATACTTCCATCTTGACATCATACCCAATACACTACGATTCTCAATAAACCCAGAAGAGGCGTACACAGAACCTGTTAAAGCCCCAGACGATGAAAACCAAAGCATATTGATTGTCGCAAGTATTAGCGATGCAAGTCTCAGGTTAAGACCAAATACACCTACCTTATTCGGATTCCCATAGACACATAGTCATACTTCCAATTGGATTCCGAGATCACACTTGCATAAGTATCCAATACTTAAATAGATGAGAACTATGCCGTTAAACATCCATAAAGCGCACAAGTGTAATACTAGCCTATTCTGTATTATCGATGTCCAGTCTCGATAATATTACGACTAAGGATATTTAATGATTAAACTTTCATGGATTGATACTGTCTCATATCTTATTAATCAGGAACTAATCATAAGGACATTTATCATTTATATATTCAACTAATTTAATTACAAAATGATAAAATAACAATTTCCTTTATCACATAGTTAATTTGTACAACACCACAATGTCTTTTACAAATAATGATGCTATGGGTCATAATTATCCAACACCTCCGGCTCGGGAAGTTCATACATAATCAAAGGACTATCGCCCAAGGAAAAAGGAAAGAAATATGAGATTCTAATAAGTGTGTAGAAATACTCAAAAATAGTGCGTGGAAGAAGGGAAGTTAGCCCAGATTGGGTGAACATAAGACCAGCATAAGGATACGAACGATTTGACTCAATTGAGCCGAAGACCAGAAAATAGGCCCTAAGCCAAAGCTAGACGAGCCAAAGAGATCCATAGGCGATTGGCTATACCCCAGACCGAAGCTATTTTTGAAGAACGACCAACCCTTCGTAAATAGCAGCCAACAAGAGGGAAATCAAGTCCAAACAACGACCGTTGGCAAGGTTCGATAAAATAGGGAGATAACCCGCCACATGTTTTTGACTTGACACGCAAATGATATATTTACAAAGCCAATAGTGAAGGAAAACAGTACGCTCTAACCCTGAGAACGGACCGGCCGATTCAGAGAACTCACGAAAGAATGCAGAATAGGAAGAGAATGATGAATTATCCATAGAAGGAAGAGGGAAATGAAATGTAGTGCAGACGGAAATAGTCGCGCCCAAATGAGCCAACCCGGTCTAGGCATTGAGGTCACGAAGAGTAATGGTGAAATGACCGGAGGGAAAGGGAAAGACATTATAATCCGAAGACCAAAAAAACATCGAAGTGGGGAACAAATTTTGGTCGAAGGGAGGTAAGATCAGAGAGAGCTTTATGAGAGAAAGCAGACTGGTGTCCTCAAAAAAGTTATGGGGTCTCTGCATGCAACTTCATCCATTTGAACTACGTCTCAAACGAAGAGTCAGGTTTTGGCCAAGTACGGATGGGATTGGATTGGGCAAGAGGAGATACATTCAAAGGTTCCGAGAAAGGAAGGTTGGAAACAGAGGGAAATAGTTGAGCCAGAGGAGCAGTGGCAATGGGGTTATCGTCAGTAAAGATAGGGCCCAAGGAACACTGACCGTAGTTTTCGTTAAGAATATGGGTGTCAAATACACCCATAGAATAGTCACCTAATGCGTCTTGGTAATCACTGAAAGTTGAGGTAGCCTTTTTCGAAGCGGAAGAAGATGAAGCCATTAGAGAAATTGAAGGTAAAAATGTTAAAGGTTTGACAAGAGAGGAAGTAGAAAGCAAAGTGATGACAAAAACCAGCCATGACCTTATATACTAAAGGTGAAAAGTGCGCCCTAAGACATGTGTCACGGCCTAATTTGGGGAAGAAAGAGAGCGAGAAATAAAAAGAGCGACGTTTGACATAATTTGACGTTGGAGTGACGTAAAAAACGGAACATTAATTGGCAAAATGATGAAACATGTTGGGAAGGTCATGTATTTATTGAGGAAAGGATGGGCTCGCATAGGGAATACAAAAGACGATCCTCGATACACGTAAATGACAGTAAACGATATGGCGAAATCCTACATGCCGAAGTCGATATACGACCAATAAAAAATCATCATGGCTTTAACTAAATTGAGAAATTCGTCTCGATTTCATCACGTAACTCAATCAAGATGAATTTGGGGGAAAATTATTGGCGAAGAAAATCGCACTAGAACTAACGAGCCAATAAGGGACTTAAATCAATTAGGGCGTACAGGTTCCACACTATAGAACGATTTGTAATCAGGACGACGAAAGAAAGAGCGGTCATGATGATTACCATGCATTGTAGTTGATCCCACGACCTAGCAGTTTGGCAGCAACCACCCACGATCTAGCAGTTTTCACGCAGAATGCAACAGTTAGATGCATGTTCCAGCAGTTACCGGAACTCAGCAGTTAGATACATGATCCGATAGTTGCAAGCATGAAATATGGAAGTTCATGGACTAAGAAAAGCGAAATCGTTCAAACAGTTAATGGAGGCTCGCTATAAAAGCTTAAGCGTGAGAAGAAGAAGAAAAGAAAGAACAAAATGAAGACTCACTATGAGCTTTTTATTTTCAATTTCGTAGCTTTATAATCTTTAGATTGTAACTTGTGTGCTTATGCCCCTTGGAGGCTTATTGACTTAATCAAACACCCCATGCTGGGACTTTATCTCAGGAAGTTTGAAACTTACATGCTATTTGATAAAAAAATATGCAAACAGAAATATTGTTGAATCTCATTTTCTTCACAAATGGTTCATCGGCACATTCTGAAATTGCTTCCCATTTTTCGTAACCTGGGGAGGTCCAAGCCTTATGATAATATGTTCCTTCAAGTGTTGGGGCAAATGCAGTGAAAGTATGTTGGCGGGTGAAATCAATTTTAAAAATAGTTTTCGGTTTTGTTAAATTAACTAGTATTATATACCTCTAATTTATCTATATTCCATAATAACTCATTAATATCAAATATTGAGAGTGGTTACATATAAAGACTTTGGTCAAAAAAATTTCGGAAACACTTTATGTTGTTATACGTTAATAAGTTTACAAGTTTGCTGAATTTGTCAACCAGGACAACCAAAAAACCGGATCAACTGTGGAACCAGACCAACCAACTGTTACAATGATCTGTTCACTGAAGCAGTGGTTGATTCTTGTAATTTCAATAAATTACCATTTAACCTTAGTAAATTTGTTGAAAATTCCCAAAATATTTCCGGAATGATTCTAAAATTTTTTCTACACATTATACGCACTTTTACATTAGTTTGAGTACTGTAGCAATGGCCAAATAATCGTAATTTCATAAAGTTGTGATTTTGCTCATAATGCGATATTTACGAAAAATTCACAAAATACTTTCAGAACGATTCTTCAAATTCTAAGAATTTTTCCTACATATTATTACACATCCACTTTCATCCACAAATCTCAATTTCACAAATTAGCTATAATTGAATTAATTACGTAATTAATCAAATTAATTACTTAATTAATTCAAAATCCCTAATTACCAATTGAAAGTCAACCAACATAAAGCAACTCAAGAACAATTCTAGGTCACCAAGGAGTGGCTTAAGCAACTCTAGAATGACAATTGGGTGTCCTACACCATAATTAGACCAAATTATACTAATTCGCATAATTAATTTTTCACATGTAATAATGCAATCCTTTTAGGGTTTCTAAACATTAATTAACACTAAATGATGAATGTATTTTAATTATATCAAATATAGTTAATTAAAAACATAAAGAAATAATTTCTACCAAATAAAATTTCTCCAATTTTTGTTTTGATTGTTTCCAATTATTCTTTTATATTCTCTAATTTTGGTGATTTCATCAAACTCTAACAAAGCCCTAATTTTGCTCTCTCTCTATCTCTCTCTCAAGAACAAAACCATAGAAAAATTTCCAAGCCATAATTTTTTTCCAAATGGACGAAATTTTAGCTTATATAGGGAAAGGGGAATTTTGGCCATTTTAATAAATTTTAATTTATTGCAAAAAATGATGTCAAATATTGCACAAATACATGGCCATGATTTTTCCATATATCAAGCTTATCTTATCAGCTTAATAAAGAATATTTCAAAAATATTCTCAATAAATAATTATTTAAACTAATTAATATTTAATTAATTAAATAATTATTTATTGAAATGCGTCAAAATTTAATTAGATCCAATGTGTATTTAATCAAATTATGTATCATATATAAATATCATTAGATAAAAAAAATACCTAATATGTGTAAAGTTATGAATAATCTATATAATTCATAATTAATTGTCCTACTACTCTACGAATGTACTTTATTAGTGGGACTCTCTAGGTCATGTATATCTATCACGGAACACATTACATGACTATAATTTACCCACTCACAAATTATGATGACCACAAATAACTACGTTGAACCATACAAATCGAGGTCTAAGCATATCATATAGTCCTTCTATTACAAACTATCTGAATTGTACCAGAGATATAGATGAGAACGTCAAATCTCTTTAGTGTACAATTCATATATGTGTCGTGATATATTCCTGATCTCTCAATCAACATTCGAAATTCATTTCCAGATGCTACTCTAGCCAGAGATTTAAATATCACAAATTGGATGCCTAAATCCACACACGGGACTGACGAACCCTCTCTGGATACATCACAAGATATCGTGAGCATCGATCCACACCTAACGAATAGCCGAAGGTCTGGTCTAGATTGATCGCTGACATGACTATTGTCAAAGTCTGGATGATCACTCATACATCTACGCTGGTATCTCAAGTCAAATGACTAGATATGCTACTCGATTTGGGAAGATTCCTATTGACGTTAGTGTGCCATCTATCAGGAATACTTCCAGTGAATCATTTAATGCTCATCAAATAAACACCAACATATCTATACGAGTCTCCCAAGACTCATGGCATATAGCATGTACTAGTCTCAACGGATTTTACTAATCGCCCTATATTAGCAAATCTCGACCAGGAACTTTATTTAAGAAAAGTAAATAACGCAATATGATTCATTAAACTACATACATCCAATGTATTAGTTTAATAAATTTGTGATTCAGTGACGTTCATCGACTAAATGAGATTTGGTCACTATCTATGAATACAATATTCATCAAATTGGTAAGGATATATGGTGTGATCTCGAATCTGACTATCATTTACCATACGAGGTAAAAAATAAATAACTAACTAAAACCTCATCACTATTGTGTAAACATAAGGAACCATTCCAAATGAATACAAAATAACATTTTTTGACAGGCAGATAAGGATATTATTTATGCTACAAGTTCTGATATCATATATCCAAATAATTATTCAATAATATTTTCAAAATTAGACGGGAGATCTAGTATTCAGTACTTATAGCTGTCAAGTTAGGAGAATCAATATTCTGTACACACAACTATACACATCTCGTTTCTTTAGCTTTGTAATTTTCTTTCAAATATTTGCAACTATTGCAAATGATTGACAAGCAAACATTATCAGACACATGGCCTCTAAAGGTCACTAAAGTAAAGAAATATCATTGTCGGACATACAAATACTTAATGGGGTTTTCTGAATACCAGTCAACAATTTCGAGACACGAACCAATTCATGTCAATTCTTACTACACTAGAGCTCTTTCTTTACAAAATTATATCCTAAAATAATGTATTTATCTAGATTATCTAACAAGTTCCCGCTGGTTAGGACTAATCTAAAATTATATCCTAGCCTGCACTAATGTAGAACCTATTCTATAAACCAACAACCAGAGGTAAAGTTAGAAAACATATATAAAATACACATGCAGTTGATTAGAATTTTAATTCTATCTACACGATAAAATAAGTGAGACATTTGTGATTATTTTCCATAATATTAGTCACTATCTACGTGATTTTTAATCTAATACTGTCTCCTCTACTTTCAGTAATATCGTAATCCTCAATGAAAAATGAGCATCCAATAACTCAATTTAATGAATACATTATGTTTCTACCAAAAATTCAAGAAATATCTAGATTGATTGAATGTGTAAACATTAATTTGGATTATAATATCATTTATTATTCCATGAAATTTGTTATGCATGCAAGATTAGACCAGCTTTGAAACAATTTTTGCTGGGGCAAATGCAGCGAAAATGGTTGGCGAGCGAAATCATTTTTTGTAAAAAAAAAATTTCAGTTCAGATATTTGGTATCATATATCTCTAATTTATCTGTATTTTACCCTAATCACTCATTAATATCAAATATTGGGAGTGATTAAGCATAAAGACTTGGGATAAAAAATTTCGAAAACACTTTGCGCGATTGTACGTTAACCGATTTACCAGTTTGTCGAATCTATGACCGGGATAACCGGAAAACCGAATTAGCCATGAAATCATAACATCCAACTGTTACAATGATATGTTCATAGTAGCAGTGGCTGATTACTGTAATTTTAATAAATTACCATTTTACCTCCAGTGCGATTTTTGCCAAAGAGTCCCAAAATGCTTCTGAAACGATTTCAAGAATTTTTCTACACAATATACGTACTATTAAAGTAGTTTGAGTATTGTATCAATGGCCAAATAATCATAATTTCAATAGATTATGATTTTACCCATAATGCGATATTTATAAAAAATTCCAAAAACGCTTGCAGAACTATTCTGAATATTTAAGAAAATTTTCCTACTCATTATTACACATCCAAATTCATCCACAATATCTCAATTTCACATTTAACTATAATTCAATTAATTATATAATTAATTAAATTAATCACCTAATTAGTCAAAATCTTGCAAATCCAAATTCCTAATTACCAATTGAGAGTCAATCACCATAAAATAACTTAAGAACAATTATAGGTCACCAATGAGTGACTTAAGCAACTCTAGAATGGAAATTTAGTGTCTGACATCATAATTAGGCCTAACTACACTAATTAGCCTAATTAATTTTACACATGCAATAAGACTATCATATTAGGGTTTCTAAATATCAAATAACAACAATTGATGAAAGAACTTTAATTATATCAAATATAATTAATTGAAAACATAAAGAAATTATTTCAACCAAACAAAATCAGAAATTACCTTAATTTTTTCAATTTTTACATTGATTGCTTTCAACTGTTCTTCCTCATTCTCTATTTTTGGGAATTCATCAAATCTTAACAAAGCACTAATATTGCTCTGTTTCTCAAGAACAAAACCATAAAACAAATTTCCAAACTGTAATTTTTTCAAATGACCGAAATTATAAATTATATAAGAGAATGGACGACATTTTGACCATTTTGATAATTTTTAATTCATGGCTAAAAATGATGCCAGATATTGCACAAATACATGGCCTAACAAAGCACTAATATTGCTCTCTCTCTCTATCTCAATAACAAAA
This sequence comes from Zanthoxylum bungeanum, assembly GCA_019454045.1. NCBI lineage: Eukaryota > Viridiplantae > Streptophyta > Magnoliopsida > Sapindales > Rutaceae > Zanthoxylum > Zanthoxylum bungeanum. The sequence continues at coordinate 104,320 of SKCR01044119.1, forward strand.
CAATTGAATAATTTCCAAACCATAAGTTTTTCCAAATAGCCAGAATTATATTTTATGGGCATTCTGATAATATTCAATTCATTGCTAAATATTGCACAAGGCCATTATTTTTCCATATATCAAGCTTATCTTTTAGCTTAATAAAAAATATTTCAAGAATATTCTTAATAAATAATCATTTAAATTAATTAACCGTTAATTAATTAAATAATTATTTATTGACATGTGTCAAAATTCAATTGGATGTAATGTGTATATAATCAAATTATGTATCAAAAATATATGCATTAGATTTAAAAATATCTTGATATGTGTAAAGTTACGAATAATCCATATTTTTAGTAATTAATTACCGTAGTGCTATATGAGTATATTTTTTTAGTAGGACTCTATAGGTTTAGGTATTCTGTGTCCATAATTTATTCACTCATAAATTATGATGACCACAGATAACCACGCTCAGCCATATAAGTTGAGATCTAGACATATTATATGGTCCCTTTATCATAAGTATCTGAATTATACCGGAGATCAAGAACTTGATCACATCTTTCCCGAAAATATTTTTTTAACTTGAGCTTCCACTCACTTGTAAAGTAAGATGTTGCCAATAAAACAAACCTTAGTTCTCCCGTGGAAGTGGAAAACGGACCGACAATGTTCAACCTTAGGTAAACAAATTGCCACGGACTAGCCATTAGCCAAGATGGCGAGATCTTCACCGGAGATATGGATCCTTGAGGTATGTTTTGACATTTCTCATATTTCTTAGAATAATATTTTGAGTCATTTTAGAGTGTGGGCCAATAATAGCCTGCTCGTAACACTTTATGCCTAAGAGCTCTACCCCTAGAGTGATTTCCTACCTGACCATCGTGAATTTTTGCCATGACCTCTTTGAGTTTTTCCTTGGTCAAACACTACAAAAGTGGCCTAGAATAGGATCTTCGATCTAATTATCTGTCCATTAGACAATGTCTCTTAGATTTATGCTTTATCCGTTGGGTTCTTTAGAATCTTAAGGAAGGGCGATCTTGTAAATACATGATAAAAGGGGCTAATCATGTATTGTACCAACTCACATTCATGGTCTCTATTTCTTTCGAAAAATGAAGGGTCCAACAATGTTGTTATAGATGTTTCTCTCCATAATCTTTTAATCAGGAGGCTGACGTTGCCAAACGGTATGCATTAATATTTTCAGCACAAAGAATTTGGTGAATTTGGAAATCTTCAAATCCTGAGGCTAATTGTTTGGCATGATTCAGATAACTCTCTAGCCATTTATCTTTTACTAGAAAATCTCCATGTTATTGTGAAACTACTAATACGGAATCACTGTATGTATCAAGTTGTTTCACGCACTAGCTTCTTGCAAGTATAATTCTAGCTATCAATGCTTTATGCTTCACTTCATTGTTAGTGGCATGGAATTTCAATCGGATGGCTTCTTCAATTATCAAGCCTTCCGGACCATAAACCTATTCCCATTCCAGATTGGTTGTTTGAGCCGTCAACGTAGAGTTTCCAAGCTTCATTAGTTGATTTGGGTTACTGTAATGTTTTTTCTTCAATATTTGGTTCACATTCCAGCCAGAAATCTAACAACACTTATCCCAACTCTGTGGTTCTCGGACAATATTATATGTCAAACACAAATAAATTCATAGCCAATTTTCAGACTTGTCCTATTATGTCCGGTTTGTTGATTATAGATCGTAGTGGGTAAGAAGTAAACATTATGATCTTGTGGCTTTCAAAATAATGTCAGAATTTTTCCCTGGCTTGGTGTAATGCCATAACTAATTTCTCTGCTGCTAATTTTTCCTTATTCATGTTCGTGTTTCAGTGTTGTTAGATGAGAATTTGTATGTGTAAATAGATATTTTTCTGGAAAAATGTATTATTATGGTGATATTAGTGTCATTAAACGAAATTAACATTTATCAAACGAATCTTAATCATTCAAAACAAGAACAATAATGGAATCAAATACTAACATGCCAAATTAAAACATAAATCATAAAATTTCGTCAAACCTGGAAAAATATAGAAGATGACGAAACTTGAAGTCCAAGTCGAATTGCCTCTATCCTTAAGAACTTATTAGCTCCGCCTCGGTGCTCTACAGATGGTTTTGTGGCTAACGTTCTCCTAGGATTACTTGGATTCTTCTTGATAAATGAGCACTCATTTCACAACAACTTGAACAAGGAGGAATGGTGAATACTCTCTCTTGACTCCAATAAATATGACTCAAGACTTATATGATTTTCTGGATGCTTTGGAATGAACATAAGACACCTTTATATAGGCATGGAATGGTGCCTTTGAGTGCACCCTTTGGTTTGGGGTGTAACCTTCCTAAGGGTTATACCCATTCCTTGCACCTTTTAGAGCATAGAAGTGTGTTTTTCCAATTTTAGATGATATATCCTTACATATTTATGCCTTTCTCATAGGGCACTACTCAAGGAACATGACCCTCTTTCATCCATACTCTATATTTAGAGAATTTACAACAAACCCCCACAATTCTCTAAATATTAATACATACACTTGAGAGAGTTTTCGTGAAATAAAACTGCATCGAAATAGGTAGCTTTCGCCTTGAACCTTTCCTAGTGGATGACAATCAGATTTACTTGGCAAATCAGTGACCCATAGTCTTGAACTTTTCTGCCGTTGGTGTAAACCAAGACGATTGCCAACACATAGTTTTTCTTCAACCATTTCCCGTTCTACGGTTGTGTTCATTTCGGCTACGAACAATGGTCATGGATTCATCAAGCACTTTAGAGAATTCAGCCTGTAAAAATCCCATAGAAGCAACCTCACTTCATACTTGAAATAGGTGATCTACTATAAAAAAGTAATATGCCTTTACCCCCATTAGGACTCTTCTCATAATATGATCAATACAAGTCTTAACTCATCCTAACCTTGACAGACTGCACTCTGCGTCATTACAGAAATGGGAAAGAGTAAAAAACTCTATAGTGCTTGTTTTGAATTGCATAAAGTTTCAGTTGTCCCTTTTGAACCTAGATCTTGGGATCTCCAGTAGTTAGGTAGGGTTTCCACAGTGACAATTCTTAATTTATAGGTTTCAAGTCCATTCCCATCGATGACTTCTTAACTTACTCTCTGGGTTAACCTTTAGTAAGTAGACCCGCTAGGTTTTCCTTCAACTTGACATAATCGATCAAAATTATGCCACTTGAGAGCAGTTGTCGTATGGTATTATATCTACGACGTATATATCGAGACTTACCATTATACATTGTATTTTAGGCTCTCCCAATAGCCGATTGACTTTCACAATGTATGCTTATCTATGGCACTGGTTTGGGCCAATATGAAATATCCTCTTGGAATTTCGAAGCCATTCTGCTTCTTCTGCTGTTTTGTCTAATGCTATGTGTTGATGGTGTTTTTAGGCACTATAATATTTAAAATAGCACGGCAGGGACAAAAGGGTAACTTTCTTATTGGTCAAAATCATTAAAATGCCGACCCGATCACATGAGTATTATAAACAGTAAGAGACCGAGCACATTATGATCAGTAACCGAGCACGTTATGATCAGTACCCGAGCACTTGAGTTCATATGACCGGGCCATTATCGGATTGGTGGCAGCATTCCCGATTCAAAGGGCCATTATGACCGACCTCATGGAGACCGAGCATATGGCGAGGCGGGCTCCAGAAGATCAGGAATCCTATTTCTACGGATATAAGGATAAGTTATCCTATTTCCATGGGGCAAACTGATGAGTTAGTATCCTAGTGGGATAAATGAAGTGAAGGTAGTTTTGACTAGAAATCCTTATGGAAAAAGGAAATTGTTTCAACTATGAATCCTTGTAGGAAAAGAAAATCATCTGAGACTAGGAATTCTTGTACAAGTAGGAATCAGATTTCTTCACCATTATAAATAAGGGGGGAAAGAATAGGTTTTGGAGGAGTGGATCAGAATCATGACCATCACACTTGTAAACACAAGAGATATCAGAGAAGCATATCTCAGTAATAAAAGTACTATTCGGTTTGTGTCTGTGGACGTAGGATGGATCAAAATCCACCGAACCACGTTAAAACTCCTTGTCGATTGGCGTATTATCTGCTTTTTCTGTTAAGTTTGCTTTTGGTTCCCCCATAAACCAAATAAATTCACTATTGAGGGAGGATTATCCTGGGGTAATATTCCCATATTGCCCTGAGACCAAAATCCGCCGTCAACAGTTGGCGCCGTCTGTGGGGAGCTCTAACAAAAAGCAGTTCACGTGGTAAGACAATGGCGGAAGGTGGAAATCACCGGTCGTCAGGGAGTCCCAAAAAAAAAGGGTCCATTATTAGTTGAAGAGGGGCGACAGACGCGGTTCAGATCTGGCCTTGATAGGGAAAGAGAAGAGCTTCAGACACATGTTCTATCGCTACATTATTTCGAATAAATCCTTTACGACGCCGTTTTACAAGCTCAAATCCAGACGGGAGGTTCCCCGTGGATGTCTAGGAAAAGACAGAAGCATTATCAGTCTTTTTTCCGTAGTGGAGTTAAAATATCCATTCATGATTTTGTTTACGTACTAGATGAGGAAGATAAAAAGCTGGTTGCTTACTTGGAAGACATGTACGAGGATTCCAGAGGCAATAAGATGGTTTTAGTACAATGGTTTCACAAATTTGACGAGAATCATTACAGCACGACTTTTGGAAGTTGGAAGCTGTTGCAGATACCTCTCAAACGCGTCAAGTTTCACTCTCCCCTTGATCTCCAGAAGGCTAGACCATTCCTTTGTAGATGTTTTTTCGCCACTTTTGAAGATGCCAATTACTGAGGCAATAACCGAGATATTAAACTGGACTAAGCCCTCCCAGACAAGTTCACCCTTTGAAGCAACAACAGTAGCTGCAATTTCTGATTCAACAGGGCTGTCACTAGACTTGGGAGCAGTATCAGTTTTTGATTCTAGTACTTCAAGGTTGTCCTGTTTCGCTGGTGCACCATTAACATGCTCTTTTGGAGTTCGAACATGAGACTTTAATTCAGAACCAACTTATGTATCATCCTTATCCAAATTGGGTGTTGATTTTTCAGCATCCCCAATTATATCTTCAAACAGAGGCTATGAATCAATGGATTCCATGAATTCGTCCAGAAAGACAATTGGAGAAAGAAGAAACAGCATTTGGTTCCTCCTTTGTTCGAACATCTTTAGAGGAGGGAGCGGCTTTTGCCTCGTTCTCTTTTTCTGACCTCCGATCAAGCGAGCTTGTACCAGCAGATACATCCACGGAAGTAGTATCAACTTGTTCAAACTTCAACCTGAAACTCACCTTTGACATGCCTCAGGTTAAAGGTTACTGGAAGCAAGAAATAGTCAGATATATGTTCACCTTTACTTCTTCAAAAGGTTGTTTGAGTTCTCAGCAACGTCTTGATTGCCAAAGAGCAGAAAAGATTGTGAATGATGTAGTTGAGATTAGGCCTAAGAAGAGGCTCCGACGGTCAAAAAATACTGATGTGTGCGAATACGCAAACAGGAAAGAACCAATGATGCACCAGTGAAGATATGGAGCATTACAAATTACAATATGATTAGATCACTCCCAACGTTGGTGGAAGTACGATCCTTGGCCATAAGCTCAGAACTGGTTTACTTGGGGTGCAAGGGAGGAGCTGTCGAAATATGGGATCGGGAAGGGCGCCAAACCCGTGGCATGCCAAACACTAGTATTATTATCAAACCCCCGGGTGAAGTGCTCTGATCTGGGCCTTTCATTTTAAGTGGGGATTACTTCAAGGGGTGAAGTGTATGAAGGATGTCGCGGGGAGGGAATGCCCCCGTAAGTTGGCCAGCCTGGCCAGTTTGGGAATGGCAACTACAGAGATTGTATCCCCACCTGTTCCATCTGACCTATGGATCCGTGAGAAGCATAGCACGGGGAGGGATGATACCCCCATGGCGTTCAATTTCTCCAGTGTTACCGAACAGAATGAGGAATATGCCCCTAATATCTCGGGCACTCATGGATCCCTACTCACTTGGTCATACGGCTCGGGGCCGGATTACGTTCCGCCGAGGCCACGGGATTATTCGGCTCGAGGGCGGGTTACGTCCCACCGAGTCATGCACGCTGGTCTGGGGATGAGACATTCCCCCAGAGCCATCTCTCTCTCAGCTCGGGGTCGGGTTTTAGTCCCACCGAGTCACGCTCTTTTAGCCTAGGGATGAGACATTCCCCCAGAGCTATCTCTCTCTCAGCTCGGGGTTGGGTTTAAGTCCCACCGAGTCACGCTCATTGGTCTGGGGACGGGACATTCCCCCAGAACCAAGTGTCTCTTTTAGCTCGGGGTCCTCGGAATATTCAGGGACATACTCGATGCGCAGGATCCGTGAGAAGCATAGCACGGGGAGGGATGATACCTATGTGGCGATTGCTTGCTCCAGTGTTACCGAACATAAGGAGGAATGTGCCCTTAATGTTCTGAACACTCTCTGATCCTCAAATACCCGATGTAATGGATCCGTGAGAAAGCATAGCACGGGGAGAGACGATGCCCCCGTGACGATTGCTTGCTCTAGTGACACCGGACCTAAGGAGGAATGTGCCCTTAGTATCCCGGACATTCTTTGATCCATTCATCATTTGGATCTAAGAGAGGCGCATCACGGGGAGGCGTTGCGCCCCCGTGGTGTGTGTCTGCTCCAGCGTTGTAAGGAGGAGCCCTCGCATAATGTACAGGCTCCACGGTGACCTGACGTACAGAGGATGTGCCCTTACCATTCAAAACGCTCACCTGATCCAAATCCTGGTTCACCGGGACGCTAAATTGAAAGGTTTAGAATTTTGTTTTGGAGGCCTCAGATAGGACGCTGTTCTGAAACATTCGTGCTGTTGTTTACACTTTAAACGTTTTGCTTTGGGACAAGTGATAAGTCACCCCCACATTTTGATTTTATTTGTCATAAATTTATTTTTGTTTTTCACCGGTCTGGCAAGGGGACGCCCGTGCCAGATTCGGTAGGGCTTCAAAGGTTGATTCACTTCCCTTCTGAATAAGTCCCAAGGAGTATTCAGCTCGGGGTTGGATTCGTTCCGCCGAGGCCACTTTGTTGATCGGCTCGGGGCTGGATTCGTTAGGCCGAGGCCACTTGGTTAAACGGCTCGGGTCTGCTCTTATACCACCGAGACCGATGTTTCTTTCCGGCTCGGGTCTGCTCTTGTACCGCCGAGATCGATGTTTCTTTCCAGCTTCGGGTCTGCTCTTGTACCGCCGAGACCGATGTTTCTTTCCGGCTCAGGTCTGCTCTTGTACCGCCGAGACCGATGTTTACTTCCGACTCGGGTCTGCTCTTGTACCGCCGAGGTCGATATTTCTTTCAGCTCGGGGTCGGGTCACGTCCCACCGAGTCGGCTTCTTTGGACTGGGGATGTAACATTCCCCCAGAGCCAAGTGTTTCTTTCAGCTATGGGTCGGGTCACGTCCCACCGAGTCAGCTTCTTTGGACTGGGGATGTAACATTCCCCCTCAGCCAAGTGTTTCTTCCAGCTCGGGGTCGGGTCACGTCCCACCGAGTCAGCTTCTTTGGACTGGGGATGTAACATTCCCCCAGAGCCAAGTATTTCTTCAGCTCGGGGTCGGGATACGTCCCACCGAGAGACTTATCATCGGCATGGGATCAGATGATCTCTCCCATGATCGACCTCCCATTGGTCTGGAGATGTGACATTCCCCCAGAGCCAAATGTTCTTCTCATCTCGGGGCAGGTTATGTCCCACCGAGTCGATCGTCATCAGCATAAGGGCCAAGCATTTTCTCCACGGGTAGATATCGGGATCCTCGTTGACTGAGCACGTGAAGGTGACATGAAAGACCAGATTTGCAGCCAAAACATTTTTTTTCTGCGGTTCCTAGAGTGACCATCGATGGATTCATCGGCACACCATCTTTTTTTACAGTTCCCGGCATCAACTCGCAAACTCGTTGTTACCGAGAACTAGGGGATAGATGTTGATGGTGTTTTTAGGCACTATAGTATTTAAAACAGCACGGCAGGGACAAAAGGGTAACTTTCTTCTTGGTCAAAATCATTAAAATGCCGACCCGGTCACATGAGTATTATAAACAGTAAGAGACCGAGCACATTATGATCAGTAACCGAGCACGTTATGATCAGTACCCGAGCACTTGAGTTCATATGACCGGGCCATTATCGGATTGGTGGCAGCATTCCCGATTCAAAGGGCCATTATGACCGACCTCATGGAGACCGAGCATATGGCGAGGCGGGCTCCAGAAGATCAGGAATCCTATTTCTACGGATATAAGGATAAGTTATCCTATTTCCATGGGGCAAACTGATGAGTTAGTATCCTAGTGGGATAAATGAAATGAAGGTAGTTTTGACTAGAAATCCTTATGGAAAAAGGAAATTGTTTCAACTAGGAATCCTTGTAGGAAAAGAAAATCATCTTAGACTAGGAATTCTTGTACAAGTAGGAATCAGATTTCTTCACCATTATAAATAAGGGGGGAAAGCATAGGTTTTGGAGGAGTGGATCAGAATCATGACCATCACACTTGTAAACACAAGAGATATCAGAGAAGCATATCTCAGTAATAAAAGTACTATTCGGTTTGTGTCCGTGGACGTAGGATGGATCAAAATCCACCGAACCACGTTAAAACTCCTTGTCGATTGGCGTATTATCTGTTTTTTCTGCTAAGTTTGCTTTTGGTTCCCCCATAAACCAAACAAATTCACTATTGAGGGAGGATTATCCTGGGGTAATATTCCCATATTGCCCTGAGACCAAAATCCGCCGTCAACACTATGAATTCTGATTCCATAGTAGACTGGACAATACATGTTTATCTCGAGGATTTCCATGACACGACGACATCTCCAAGTGTGAAAATAAATCCACTCGTAGATTTGGAATCCACTGTATCAAATATCCAGTTAGCATCACTATATCCCTCTAGAACAACATGGTATCTCGTATAATGCAGATCATATTTTGAAATTTCTCTCAGATACCTCAAAATACTTACCATGGATTTTTAGTGGTTATGTCCTAGATTGCTCGTATATCTGCTAAGCCTGTTTACAGCTTGAGCGATAATAGGTCGTGTGCAATTAGTGAGATACATCAAACTTTCGATGATTCTCGAATGCTCTAATTATGATATGCTTGAGCCAGTATTCTTTGATAAATGAAGAGTTAGGTCTATAGGAGTTCTAGCCACATTTAGATCTCCTTTATTATATTTCTCAAGTATCTTCTCAACATAGTGAGTCTGAGATAATATATGTGTAGGCACTGCATTTTTGCATATAAGTCCCGATGATGAGTCTCGTTTGGAGGCATTACCTTTTAAGTCGTGGAAGTCGCGGGAAACGGATGTCGGAAGGGGAAAGGTCAAGAATTGATATTTCGTTGGATTTTTTTCGCTTGTTTAGTCTCGGGTTCGCTAGTTGGATTTCTGTTTTAAAACACCTTTGGCCCAAAACCCCCGCAAGCCACACACCTATCCCACACACACAAAGCCCACTACCAAAAGCCAACCACACGCCCAAAGAGGAGGCCCACACGCCCAAGCCCATTTAAAACACATCCAAATAATAATAAAACATATTTAACACATGGGAATTAAATAAATTAAATTAAAATCTAAATAATCACCTATCAAAATAAAACAAATCATATGCCTAATTAACATCAATCAAATATATGATCTTCTATTTTAAACAAATCTTGTCTCTAATTAAATATAGGATTTCCTTGTGTGACACGAATTAGATGGCATCTTTTTAATACACAATTCCCTTCCTATTCAAACAAGATTAACCCTAGCCTTTGCCTATAAAAGAAACCAAAAATCCAACACTCCCCCTCATAGCCATTCACGCATAACACAAGCAACAAGAAAATAATTATCTCCTTCTCTTTTCTCTGCATTGTCGAATACTCATCCATCAAACCCCTTCACATTGCCGATAACACCATCCCCAAATCCCTCTTCCATTACCGTAAAAATCACAGCCTGAAACACACCCAAAAACCATTCATCCATACACGTAAAACAACCCCCTTACTACCCAGTTCAAGCCTCTCTTCACTGCCCAAAACCGAGCCCCATAAGCCCCCAAAACTGCCACCGAAACTGCACTGTATTGACCAATAAATTGCCCCTAAAACTGCATTATAACCACCGAAAATCACCTCAAAAACAGCCCATAAATCACCTAAAACAGTAACTAAAAAATTGCACTTTAAATCCCCAAAACAGGAACTAAAAAACTACACTTGAAACCCTTAAAAACACCCACATCAGTGAACAAAAAATGCACTTTTAAACCTTTAAATAATCGTACAAAACAGTAGTAAAACAGAAGAAATAGCGACCCAAAACAGTAAAGCGACGAAGGAAAATGGAAAATCAGTAAACCAGAAGAGTTGCAGAGTCTTAGCTCTTCCGATCACCGCGTAACGCACGACCGAGAGTTGACATAAAATATTAGAGCTGAGGGCACTTTTCGTATTTATTTTTGTTAATCTTTTAATTGTTTTATTTATTTTTTTATGAGAGTCAGGAAAATGTGTCGTCTCTTGTGGTATATAGGATGGAAACCCAGACGTAAATTCCGTAGCCGAATCGAAGTGGACGGTAGTGCGGTCTGTACTTAGGAGATAACTCCATGTACCACTTGAGCAAACGACACATATTTCGCTTTATGATATCTTATTTGCTTATTATCTGCATTTTATATTCCGCCATTTAATTTCTGTATGTTATTTCTTGTATGTTTCCTCCAATGTGCCCAAACCTCCTGGCAAAGCAATGAAAGCATCAGCACGGTTAATCATTTCTACCAGTCGTTCAGACATACCTGGCACAATTAGCTCTTCTCCATTTGATGGTCCAATAAGATTTGCCTCCGCCAAGGGTTTGGAATGATTCCCAAGACTTGACTGCCTCCTTCTTATACGGCCTTTGAAACGATCCCCATAAGTCCAATATTGCCTCCACCGTATGCTAAGTGCATATTCCTTACAGCTAAGACTCGACCCAATTCTTGAGCTGCTTCTACGTATTATGATTTAACACCAACACTAGTACCGCAAAATACACAAATGTTCTTAACTCGTCTTCTTGAAGTGGCTTCCATTTTTATGTATTTCTTTTCTCAAATCTGGATGCCTTCAAAAGTGCAATGACATGCTGAATTTATAGTACCTGGAAAAGGGTGAATAATAATAGCACTAGTATCTTCCAAAAGACGCTTGTTAGTTAAACAATAAAAGAAATCGTGAAAGGTCAAAAAGTCTGGATCCTGTAGGAGAAAATAAGAGAAAACAGCAAAACAGATCACAATTATTAGGAAAAGACAAAGAGATATAATATGTTCAAGAAAAATAACGGCTTTATTGACGTTTATGCATCAAAGACAAGTTTCCCATCCAATTTTCTTATAAATTGGCAAACATGGTCTTTTTGAGTCAGATTCCCTAGACTTAACTGTTGTCTTTCTATTAGGAATTGTGTATGTAATTTACGAATGGCTATATGAACATATCCACTGGGATGCGTCTCAAGAGTTGAAGATAGATCATCTAAAGACTCCTTACTCAAGCCATCCCTAATGAATTTAATTTTGTCTTCGCGATTATCAGACACCATTCCTAAAGAACGACAACGAGTATTGCAATTCCAGCGTGCACATTTGAAACAAACACCCATTTGTTTAGCTCTATGTTTCTTTGCATAGGTGCTTCTTCCAAAACCAGGCAAAAACAAAGTACAAGAATCAGAATACTCACCTGCTAATCGAACTCGTGCTTCGATTACCCAACGAATATCAGTAGGAATACCTTTCATCGTTGGTTGTCTCATCCGTTCCAAGCGAGCTTTGTAAACTTTCATCAAAGATTTTTGAGAGAGAGAAGGAAATTGCTTGTGAAGATTTGCGAGAGCTTCTTCCATCTTAATCTGCAAAAACTAAACATAAAATTAAATCATACAAAATCACAATATATACACAAATTACATGGGTTGCCTCCCTACTAGCGCTAAGTTTAACGTCGTCAGCTAGACGTAACTGCCCGAACGGTATGCTGGATCTGAAAGTGTGACACTTTCTTTTTGTCGCTCAAATGATTCTCCCCAGTAGTGCTTGACACGCTGACTGTTAACCTTGAATGTGTTGTTGGTGTTGGGATCCAATAACTCAAGCGCTCCATGTGGTAAAACTTAAGTGATCACAAATGGACCTGACCACCTTGATTTTAACTTTCCAGGGAACAGTTTTAGCCTCTAGTTGTACAATAACACCTGCTGCCTTGGTTCCAACTGTCTGTGCACTATTTTTCGGTCATGCCATTTCTTGGTCTTTTCCTTGTACAATCTGGCATTCTCATAAGCCTGTAAGCGAAATTCTTCTAATTCATTGAGTTGTTGAAGTCTTTTCTCTCCTGCAGCTTGTAGATCAAGATTCAGCTTCTTCAGTGCCCAGTACGCCTTGTGTTCAAGCTCAACTGGCAGATGGCACGCTTTCCCAAACACCATTCGATATGGAGACATACCAATGGGTGTCTTGTAAGCTGTACGATATGCCCATAATGCGTCATCTAGTTTTGTAGACCAATCCCTCCTTGTTGATCCAACGGTTCTCTCCAAGATTCTTTTGATTTCCCTGTTTGACTATGGATGGTAGGCAGTGGCAACCTTGTGAGTAACTTCGTATTTGGATAGAAGTGCATCAAAGTATCTGTTGCAGAAATGAGAGCCACCATCGCTGATGATTGCACGAGGTGTTCCGAACCGAGTGAAAATGTTCTTTTTCAGGAATTTGATCACTACTTTTGAATCATTGGACAGCAGTGCAATTGCTTCGACCCATTTGGAGACATAGTCTACAGCAACCAAGATGTACAGGTTTCCAAATGATGGAACAAAGGGTCCCATGATATCAATACCCCATACATCGAATATTTCCACTTCCAGAATACTTTGCAATGGTCCTTCATTTCTCCTCGAAATATTCCCCGTTCTCTGGCACCTGTCACATTGAAGAGTAAAAAGATAAGCATCTTTAAAAAGTGTGGGCCAGAACAAACCTGATTGAAGAACTTTTGCTGCAGTTTTGTCCCCGCTGAAGGGTCCGCCATATGGTGATGAATGATAGTGCTGCAAAACACTACTGACCTCCTCTTGTGGAACACACCGTCTCAATAATTGATCAGCACAATATTTGAATAGGTACGGCTCATCCCAAACATAGTGCTTGACTTCTTTGAAAAACTTCTTTCGTTGCTGAGTTGTCCATTCCAACGGCCATTTTCCTGACATAATGTAGTTGACATAGTCAGCATACCAAGGGACATCGTGTGTTTTATGGCAAACAACTATTCATCTAGAAAAGTTTCTTTGATTGACAGTTCTTTGCCAGCTGTTTCTCCATTCTCGAGCCTCGATAGATGATCTGCCACTTGGTTTTCTGTTCCTTTCCTGTCTCGAATCTCCAAGTCAAATTCTTGCAGAAGAAGTATCCAACGGATCAATCTGGGTTTGGCATCTTTCTTCGCGATCAGATATTTGATTGCTGAATGATCTGTGTAGACCACCACTTTAAGACCCAGCAGATAGGAGCGAAATTTGTCAAAAGCGAAACACAACTGCAAGCAGCTCTTTTTCAGTGGTTGTGTAGTTGAGTTGAGCTTCATTCAGAGTTCTGCTAGAATATTAAATGGCATGGAAAATCTTTGCTTTGCGTTGTCCTAAAACTGCTCCTACAACAAAATCACTAGCATAGCACATCACCTCCAATGGAATGGTCCAATCTGGTGCTACTATGATGGGGGCAGAGACCAGCTTCTGTTTCAAGATCTCAAAAGCTTCTTGGCATTCTTTGGTGAAGTTGAAAGGTACATCCTTTTTCCAGAAGATTGCAAAGAGGTTTTGCAATTTTGGAAAAGTCTTTGATAAATCTCCTGTAAAAACCTGCGTGTCCAAGAAAACTCCGAATCCCTTTGACAGATGTTGGTGGAGGTATTTTTTCAATTGTCTCGATCTTTGCTTTGTCTACCTCGATACCCTTTTGTGAGATCCGGTGTCCAAGAATAATGCCTTCTTGCACCATGAAGTGGCATTTCTCCCAGCTGAGTACTAGGTTTGTGTCTTCACACCTTTGTAACACTTGTTCCAGATTTTGCAAGCAGTGGTCAAAAGAGTCTCCAAACACAGAGAAATCATCCATGAATACCTCCATACTCTGCTCCAGCATGTCTGAGAAAATGGCCATCATGCACCGCTGAAATGTGGCTGGGGCATTACATAATCCAAATGGCATCCTGCGGAAAGCAAAAGTACCATAGGGACATGTAAAAGTGGTTTTCTCCTGGTCTTCTGGTGCGATAGCAATTTGATTGTACCCTGAATATCCATCCAGAAAGCAATAGAACTCATGTCCAGCCAGTCTGTCCAGCATCTGATCAATGAATGGTAGCGGAAAATGATCTTTCCTTGTTGCTTTGTTCAGCTTCCGGTAGTCCATGCATACTCTCCATCCAGTCACGGTTCTTGTTGGAAGCAGCTCGTTCTTTTCATTGGTGACCACAATAATTCCTCCTTTCTTCGGCACACACTGTATAGGGCTCACCCAACTGCTGTCTGAGATGGGGTAAATGATGCCAGCATCCAACCATTTGATGATTTCTTTCTTCACGACTTCCTTCATGATTGGATTGAGTCTCCGTTGATGCTCCACTGTGGGTTTATACTCATCGTTCATCAGAATCTTATGCATGCAAAATGATGGACTAATGCCTCGAATGTCTACCATAGTCCAGCCAATGGCTTTCTTATGCTCTCGCAACACTCTCAACAACTTTTCTTCATGCTCCAATGTTAGTGACGAAGAAATAATAACAGGTAATTCAGAAGAGTTTCCAAGAAATGCATACCTGAGATGGTTCGGAAGTAATTTCAGCTCCAACTGCGGTGGTTCTTCAATTGAGGGTTTGATTCGCTCTTTCTTTGGTAGTTTCAGGCTTTCAATTGGTGGTGTCACTTTGAAACGAAACAGCTTGTCACGATAGTTGATACATTTTAGAATTTCAGCATCTGACTCGCTATCAATCATGTTGGTGATACAAGCTTCTAGTTTATCAGTGGAAACTGTATCAGTATCCTGGATGATACTATCAACAACATCAATTTTGAAGCATTCTTCCTCTTTTTCATCGCTAGGGAATTTCATGGCTTTGAAAACATTGAAAGTAACTTCTTGGTCCTGAACTTTCATGGTTAGTTCTCCTTTTTGTACGTCAATCACAGTTCGACCTGTCGCTAAGAATGGTCTCCCAAGAATGATAGGCACATCTTTGTCTTCTTCCATGTCAAAGATGATGAAATCTGCTGGGAGAATGAGTTTGTCAACTTTGACCAGCACATTTTCAACGACTCCTCTCGGAAATACGAGTGTTCGATCAGCAAGTTGCAAAGATACAGAGGTAGGCATTGCTTCTCCAATTTGCAGTTTCCTGTAAATAGAAAAAGGCATTAAGTAACACTTGCACCTAAATCACATAAAGCCTTACAGATGTAATGTTCTCCAATGGTGCATGGAACTGTGAAACTGCCAGGATCTTTCAACTTCGGGGGAAGCTTCCTCTGAATGATGGCGCTGTATTCTTCCGTCAATGCTACTGTCTCGTAATCTCCCAATCTCCATTTCTGTGAAAGAATGTCTTTCATGAATTTTACATAGCTGGGCATTTGTTCCAAGGCTTCTGCAAATGGAATATTGATGTGCAGCTTTTTGAATATCTCCAGGAATCGAGCAAATTGCTTGTCCAGTTTGTTTTTCTGAAGACCCTGAGGAAAATGTGGAGGTGGAGTGATCTGTTCTTTTTCCTTTGCTTCTTTCTCCTCCATCAATTGCCCTGTTCTTTTGGAATCTCCTCAACATTGTTTTGACTCCAACATCTTTGTTGATTTCAGTACCGCTTTTCAAAGTAATAGCTTGACATTGTTCCTTCCCTCGGTTCCTTGGATTTGGTTCTGTGTTGTTGGAAGGTTTTCTGGTGGTCTGTAACTCTGAGTATTGGCCAGTTGTCCAATTTGATTCTCCAGTGCTTTGATAGAAGCTGATTGGCTTTGAATCGTAGCTTCACATCTTTTTAATTGAGCAAGCATTTCTGTCATTACTGGTTCTTTTTCAAACTCCTGGCTTTTGTTCTATTGCTGGAATCCAGGTGGTGGATAGTTCTTTTGCCCTGAATTGTTACTCCTTGAAAAGTTAGGATGATTCCTCCACCCTGGGTTGTAGGTGTTGGAATATGGATTGTTTCCCTGTTTGTTGAAATTGTTGACATAATTCACCGTCTCTTCAAGTTGGTTCGGCTCTAGTGCTCCTCCAAAAGGTGAACTTGTGGCTCCAATGTTGCTTTGAGTGTTGAGAGTCTCCATGAATTTGCATATCTGATCCAGCTTGGCACTGACTGTTGTATTGGTTCCAACTTCATAAATTCCTGCAATTCTTTGAATCATGCTCCTTTCGTTTGGCCACAAGGAATTGTTGTTGGCCATGTCTTCGATTAGGTCATAGGCTTGATCTTCTCCTTTTGATATCAATGCTCCTCCAGCAGCAGCATCAATTGTGGTTCTCATCAGCCCAGAAAGTCCATTATAGAAAGTTTGGACTTGAAGCCATTTTGGAATCTCATGGTGAGGACATTTTCGGAGTAAATCTTTGTACCTTTCCCAAGCTTCGTAAAGGGATTCTGAATCTTGTTGTACAAAAGATGTAATGTCATTCCTCAGTTTTGCTGTTTTGGCTGGTGGAAAGTACTTTGCAAGGAATTTGGTGGCTAGAGTGTTCCAAGTTATGATGGAACCAGCTGGTAGTGAATGTAGCCAAGCTTTTGCTCTGTCTTTCAAGGAGTATGGAAAAACACGCAGTCTCATTGCTTCTTCTGATGCTCGGTTGTAATTGAAAGTGCCGCAAACTTCCAGGAAGTTACTGATATGAGCATTAGGACCTTTAGTTGCATTCCCCCCAAACTGAACTGATTGCTGAATCATCTAAATGCAAGTTTGATGTCTCCCGCATTTGCTGGTAAGGGAGGAAGTACAATACAAGAAATGAGGCCATCTACCACCGAAATGGTTCTGTCTCGAATGGGAATTGGTGGTGCAACCTCCAAAGGTTCAGGTTCCATGTTAACAATTGCTTCTTGGCCTTCTCGCCTTTCCCTTCTCAACTGTTTGATGGTTCTTTCAATCTCAGGGTCAAACAGACAGATTTTGAAGCTTCTGGCTCGTCTCATGAAGTGTCTAAGAACCTGAAACACAATAAAATAAAAACAATAAGTAAAAAGAAAAATAGATACAATTAACGAATCTAATCCCTAAACTAATAGTAAAAGATAAATAATTCCCCGGCAACGGCGCCAAAAACTTGATCGGTGCGTAAACACACGCGTATAACGCAAGCGCACGTATCATTCAAGTAGTACAAAAAGTATCGATCCCACGAGGGCTTAATACCTAACCTATTAGTTCTTATGAGGCCAAATGATTACTAGTAACTATCAGATTGATTGTTTGTAAATTGGAATAATAACTTACAAATTAACTTTAAAACAGATAAATAAAAATTGCGTGTGAAAGTAGATTAATGAAAATTCAATTTTATAAAACTATCCAGGGTTGTGATTTATTCCAATATTATTAAAAGATGAAGTAGTTATCTTATAGTTGGGTAATATATTGATTTACTAACCTGGAACACTAAATTATGTAAGAGCCTATTCCGATGGTCAATTACAAATACCCAGTATAACCTAATTGAACCATATGTCTATGTCAACCACATTACCTGGATTCATTAAGATTAAGTTCCAATTATGGCTACCCCCGCCCGACAGGTATATTCATATCCTGTAAGGAAATCTATTAAAGGGTTATCTATCCTCAAGGAAGATCGTGGGCTATTGAGTCTAAGGTCTTAAACTTAAAATCCCTATGTCTAGTTCATTTTAAGTTTACCTAATAATTAAGTTTATTAGTGGAAAGTTAATATAAATTATTAAGACTCAATAAATAAATCTTTATATTACCCAAACTATAATCTAACCCCTTATAACCAGTGATACTGAAATTAATCACAACACCCAGATAACGGACTTAGCTACGACACATATTTAAGGCTAGTAAAAGCTTAAATAAAATAAAAGACATAAAGTAAATGCTGAAAAATTAAATAAAGTAAATGCTGGAAATTAAAAGTACAATAAAAGAAAATGCTGGGGGTTAGAGGATCCACTTTTAATATTTCAAAATTAGAAATCTCCTTTATTCTTATGTTTACCGATTAATTAACTAGACCATAAAGGCGGTTATTTCATTTGTCCAAAGTCGAACCGACCATATAGGTGGTAATAAAATCATATAAACCAGCCATATAGGCGTAACAAGGTTAGCACATAAACCGACCATATAGGCGGAAACTAAGTTTAAAAAATATAAAACCAGCCATATAGGCGGTAAATAAGGTTGTCATCTAAACCGGCCATATAGGCGGAATCTAATTAATCCAAATTTTAATTAAAATAGGGAGATTAATCTAATATATCATATTAAAAGTCTTACCTCTTCACCCCAGCAGAATAAGATTACCTCATCATGCTGTAAAAGAAAACACACAAAATTTTATTAAACAAATTAAAAGAAAATACAAGAAAACTTAAAGTAATACACAAGACACTTTCCTTTAGGTTTACAAGGAGAAATTCCTCCAAAGAAAGCATGAAAAAAATTACAAAGTTAAGCTTGGTATTTATAGAAAAACCTAAAGGCTTCCACCAATTTCTCCACAAATTGCTCCACCAAACACTCCACCAAACATGCCACAAAACACTCCACCAAATACTCCACCAAACATGGCACCAAACAAGGCACCAAACATGACACCAAACACTCTTGCATGTTTGGTGGAAGTTTGAAAATTTTTACTTTTTTTATTTTATAATTTTATTTTACATTTTGAAAATGACTATAGTAAATACACAAAATATACTATCTTATTAATCAATTTCGGCCATTCAAACTTCCGAATTCGAAAGTATTTAAATCTTCAAAGTTGTAGAGCTTTGTGTCTTCTTTAATCTGCAACTTGAATCAGCTCAATCGGATATCAGATGAAAACGTTATGGCCAAAATACGAAACTAGTGCAAAATTGAAATTTCGGACTGTACTTCGTGACGCGTATAGTGAAATTCCGTTTTCGCCATTTTTTGTTCCGAATTTCATCGTTTTAGCCCAGAGTTGATTCCATTAAATCCAATACTTTATTTATCTGTCAAACACATAAACACATCAAAACGTTCATCAAACTCGAGAAACTAAAACAAAATATTAAGTAAAAGGGGCGGTAAATATTGATATATTTTCCGCTCATCAGCTGTTATGGCTATGAGCATTCTTATTGACGTGATACGATCACTAGTGAATAGGTATCAAAGTAATCAAAGCCTTCTTTTTGTCTATAATATTTTTATGTTAAGTCTTCAGCCAGACGCAACCACCCGAATGGTTATGGTGACTTCTTCTTTTGTATCCACTGGTTGTTGTGACATGAAATAGATTGGCTGGCTGTGGCAGTTTATCCAAATACCATTTAAAGCTTCTTGGTCATGGAGGAAGTAATCTGCTCTATCTGTGTTTCTAAAGACTTCATTGTTGCCGCGATATTTTCCATGTTTGTCTCAATATTATTCAGCCTTGACTCATCTTTCTCAAACCTTGCTGAGGTATTAGCAAAAAATATGCTCATGAAATCTTCTAAGGAAGATTTCTGCTCAGTTCTTCTTTGATAGTCGAAACCAAATGAAGGTTACAAAGCATTCTCTATATAGCATTATGACAGGTTCGGATGATAACGGTTAGACACAGGATTGGCTGTATAGCTGTTGAAGTTATGATTATTCACATATTGGACTTGCTCAAAGTTCGAGTCTCCTTCTAATAACCACATATTTATAGCTGCCAAAGATTCAATAGATTGTTATACTCATGGATTTGTGAGGGTTGCTACTTGAGTAGATAGGGTGGAAATCTGAGCTGTAAGTGTCACAAGAGGGTCCACTTCATATATTCCAGCCACTTTGGTCACCGTAGTGCGTTCACTTGGCCATTGAAAATGGTTAATGGCCATTTCTTTTAACAGATTGTAGGCATCCTCAGCTGATTTCTTGAATAGAGCTCCCCAACCGGCTGCATCAACCAGAGTCATATTTGAACCATTCAGCCTATTATAGAACAACTAAATATGTACCCAGTCTGCATCATCGTGTTGTGGGTATCTTCGGAGTAGATCTTTAAAGCGCTCTCATGCTTCATACAAAGTCTCAATCTCCAAATGCCTAAATATACTAATTTTTGCTCTCAGTTGAGCTGATTTATCTGGTGGAAAGAACCTCTCTTTCGTGGCCATATCCTGTAATGTCATGATACTCTCCATTTGTATCTATTGAAGCCAATCCCATGCTTTATCCCCGTAAAGAGAATGAGAACAAACGTAGACTGATAGCCTCTTTAGTCACGCTATTCATCTTTATGGTGTCTGCGATCTCAAGGAACATTCTCAAGTGCATGTTGGGATCCTCTATAGCTGAACCCCCAAACTGATTCCTTTGTACCATGTTGATCAATGCAAGTTTTAACTCAAAATTATTGGCATTGATTGGTTGATGGGCAATCTCAGAATTAGTATCATCAATGACCGGCTTGAAGTGATCTCTGATTGCCACCTAGCGTGCGTTGTTCTATTTGTTTTCAGCCATCATTGCTTATTTTCCAGTTTTCCTTTCTTTCCTTAGTCTCCTCATTATTCTTTCTATTTCAGGATCAAACAGGAGTGAGTCGAGATTTGTGGATCTTCGCATTCACTGAAGCACCAAAAGACAAAAATTCAATAAATAAAATAAAAATAAAACAAAAAATAAATACAAATAAAAAATAAAAATCTAAATTAAAACTAAGATTACTTGTAGTAGTATTAATGTGAATTAAAAAAACATTCCCCGGCAATGGGGCCAAAAATTATTATGATATTTTATATCGTACAGCAAATATACATTGTCAAGTTTTAGTATATATATAAGTGAAAGAGTGTCGATTCACAGGAATTGCGTTAACTCATACTAAATACTACAATTGATAATCCTAACTTTATTTAGAAGATAAATAATAAAGATTTAATTAAATAAATAAAATATGAAAATAATTATATAAGGGGAACTTATACGATAGCGATTCTAAAGTCTGATTTCACCTACCTATCTCCTATGTATTTATCATGCCAATTAACATGTTCAGTTGTATTGTTTATAAGTCAAGAATCCTGAGTATTCACTCACTCTCCGAATATCAGTGAAAATATTATCAACTATAGATATCGATATCCTTGTAAAAATCTAGTAATTAACAAATCATTTCCTATTATGTCTATGTTGACGACTTCAAAGTAACTGTAGATTCTCATGAATTCTATAAAATCCTAGGTTATATTCTTTTGATCTATTTAAAATCCTTCTCTCCCAGTGAGTGATAGATTATAAACATGTATCATTTTAATTTATGGCCAGTAAATAAGAAGCATTAACTCAAAAGAATATAAATAAACTTCATAAAACTTCATAACAAAATTGACAAACAATACAAAGGCTCAAGCATCAGTTACATCATTCTCCGGAATTAAGGAGTTAGCTCATGACTAGAGATAAAAGCAATAAAAAAAGGGTCATGAATCTAATGGAAATCATTAGAGTTCTAAGAAAGAAAACTAGAAGATAAAACCTGAATTGAATCCATTCTTCTTCGGACGTCACCGCCTTCGTCTCCTCTTATCGCTATTCAATCATCCTCCTTGGATCTTGACCGGTGCATTCACACGCGTATAACGCAAGCGCACATATCGTTCAAGTAGTATAAAAATATCAATCTCACGAGAACTTAATTCCTACTGTTGTTATTAATTATTGATACTATTTATTTACAGGTATTTAATTGAGGGAGAAGAGAATGATTGTTTGATTGGTTGGTTGAATGTGGATTTGATAAATAAAATAAAAACAGACTCAAAATAAAATACTAAGGAAAATAAAAGAAAAGACTCAAAGATCTAGGGTCGTGACTCCAGACAATATTATTATAAAGATGAATTGATTCTCTTACTTATGTGTAATAAATCAGTTTGCTAATCTGGAATACGAAATTATGCAAAAGCCTATGTTGATGGTTAGCTGCACATACCCAGTATAATCCAATTAAATCATATGTCTATGTTAACCAAATTACCTGGATTTATTAAGATCAAGTTCCAATAGTGGCTACCCCCGCCCGACAGGTATATGTCTATCCTATAAGGAAATCTATTAAAGGGTTATCTATCCTCAAGGAAGATCGTGGGCTATTGAATCTAAGGCTGAAACCTAAAATCCCTATATCTAGTTCATTTTAAGTTTACCACATCAATCTTATTGGTGATCAGACAACAAGAAGCATTAAGCTTAAGACTCAATAAACAAACTAAAGAATTATCCATAAAAAGAAAATCAATTATTAAGTATAGATATTGCCCTAGAATAAAAATAAAATGCTGGGGGTTGGGGGATCCACTTTTACTGTATCTAATTTAGAAATCTCCCTTATTATAATATAGAATTTTCCGTGATATTACCAACCAACCATATAAGTGGTATCCTCATTAACTCACATTTTAATTAAGTCCAACCAACCATAAAGGCGGTATCATTATTTGTCCATAAACCAGCCATATAGGCGGTAATTATCTGTCACCTAAAGACCGGCCATATATGCGGTGTTACTTTATGTCAAATAGTTAAGGCGGTAATTCTTTTAATTTGAATTATAATTTCCATATTATAATTAAGGGAGAATAATCTAAATTAAAGTAATATAAGCTTCACCATTCCTCCAGCAGAAATCTAACTACTAAACATAAAAAAAGAAAAGAGAAGAGAAAAAAACTACTACTATTACTGAAAATAAAAATACATAAATTAAATTACTAAAAATAAACACACAAGATGCAATCCTTAAATTCCTTACAAAAACCTAAGGAAAGCATGAGAATTACAAATGAAATGGCTTAGTATTATAGGAAAATCTAAATGTTTCCACCAATTTCTCCACCAATTGCTCCACCAAACATGGCATCAAAAATGGCATCAAACATGGTACCAAAAATGGCATCAAACATGGCACCAAACATGCAATCATATTTGGTGGAAGTTTGACAATTATTATTTTTTATTATTAATTTTATTTTATATTTTGTAAATGACTATAGTAGTTACACAAAATATACTGGATTATTAATCGATTTCGGCCATGGAAACTTTATAATTCGAAATTATTTTGACTTTCAAAGTTGTAGGTCTTTGTGTCTTCTTTAATCTAGAACTTGAATCAGCTCAATCAGATATCGGATGAAAAGTTATGGCCAAAATACGAAACTTACGTAAAATTGGAATTTCGGACCGCACTTCGTGACGCGTATAGTAAATTTTCATTTTTGACTTTTTTTCTCTGAATTTCATCGTTTTATCCCCGAGTTGATTCCATTAAGTCCCATTATTATTTTTATTGCAAAATAAATAAAAACACATCAAAATGTTCATAAAATCGAGAAACTATACAAAATATTAGGTTAAATGAGTGGGAAATAGTGATATAATTAACACTCATCACACCCCCAAACCTAATATTTTGCTAGTCCTCGAGTAAAACATAAAATAAAATAACACAAAAATAAAATTTACTAATCCACTTTCGTAGGGATCAAGGTTGCAATTAGCGTATGCAACAAGCTTTTAAACCACTAGGTGTCCCTAGTGGACGAGTTGTAGTCTCGTGAGAGTTTACAGCAATGATACTCATAAATTTTTTTTACAAAAGTAAAAAGAAAGTAAAACTAATGCACACAAAAGCAAAAAGATAAGAGAAAAGAGAATAAAGAAGCTAGTGACTAATCAGGTGAAACTTCTACTACAAGTTACCAGATGTTTTGTTTCTTTCTAAATTATCGAATAAGTAAATCCTCCGATTATAATTACCATTCTCTATATACACAGCCAACACAATATTAATCAATTCATTTTTGCCCACAACAGTCACAAGTGTAGTTGATAAGAGAGTAATATTTTTTTCCTAAAGTTTTATCAGAATTCACACCATTTTGTAGCAATGGAATAATTTTTCTGATTTTTCTGATTTTTTTCTTTTCTGATTTTATTTTTTATTTATATACAATATCTTCCGTCTATGTAGCGAGCTTTAGACCGGTGGCTCCCAAACCAGTTGGTTTTAGGGCACCAGATGTTAAGACACCCCCACATACTTAATTACTCAGACTTCAGATATATATATTTTGCAACATCTTCGATCCATGTAGCGAGCTTTGGGCCAGTGACTCCCAAACCAGTTGGTTTTAGGGCACTAGGTGTTAAAACACCCATACGGACTTAATGACTCGGATCTCAGACTTTTTTTCCACATTTTTTTCTTTTTTTTTTCCTTCTTTTTTTTTACCCTATTGCCATTTATAGATGCTTACTCCAATTAAACTAGAGCACGGAATATTATAAACTTTTCAATTACAGCTCATGTCCGTATGTTACTATGCAAATTGATAATACCTGCCAACTGAGCATATGTAGATTCATTTTAGTCAGTTTTATGGAGAATTTATAAATTAAATAATTTAAAAGGAAATAAACAAAAATTAACTTGTTTCGAAAATGGGTTGAAATACGTATCAAGAGTGGAAACTCCTTACACAACCATCTCTCACCAATTTCACCTTTTTAGTCAAAATAAAAACACAAAAACGTAAAATATTTTTGTAATTTTTGAAACAATTTCAATTTTTTTGTATTTTTCGAAAACTTTTGGACTAAAAATCTAGTAAAAATACAAAATAAACAAGATACTAATCAACTATTCCCTCCCCAAAACCTAAATGAGACATTGTCTTCAATGTCTTAAACAATAGAAGAAGAGTTTAGAAGGTCATACCTGGTTAACTGAAAATCTACAAAAAAATACCGATTAAGATCTATGTCCAATTTACGCTTCTTACCACGATCGCTATCTGACCAGTTCAACTTGGGAAGAATGGGGTCGAGTTTTGGTTCAAAAACTAGGATTTGGTCAATTAATTCTTCGGCCTTTGTCGCAGTCAGGAAAATATCTTGTACTGATTTTGTGACGAACTCATGTCTCTTGGATTCCGCAAGAAATAAAAACAGAAAATCGAAGAAATGGTCAATGTTAAGTAATCCAATGGCTTCCGATGAATGTTCAAATACGCCCATGATGCTACTGTGAATATTTCTTCAATCGTTCCAAGCCCACCTGGTAACGCAATAAACGCATCCGCAGTATTGATCATTTCATGGAGTTGTTCAGACATATCTGATATGATGTGTTCATCTCCATTTGTTTGTCCGATTAAGTGTTCGTCCGCCAAAGTTTTTGGAATGATTCCCAAAACATGACTGCCACCTTCCTGAACGGCTTTTGAAATGCTTCCCATCAATCCAAGATTGCCACTACCATATACTAGGTGCATATTTCTTTCTGCTATGACTCGTCCCAATTCCTTTGCAGCCTCAATGAACTCTGGATTATTACCAGAATTGGATCCACAGAAAACACAAATTCGCTTGAATCTCTGCTGTGAAGTTGCTTCCATTTTCTCTCTCTTATTTGGATGTATATCTGGATGTGTCGAAGAGAAAACTGTAGAGCTGAATTTATAGAACCTGAAAATGGGTGAGTAATAATTGCACTAGTATCTGCCAAATGATAATTATTAGATGAACGTTAAAATAAATCGTGAAAAATCAAAAAGTTTAGATATTGTCGGTGAAATTTAAGGAAAATAACAAAAGAAAAACAAATCAAAGCAATTGTTAAGGCAACAGAATTGTGTACGCAATACCCCACTCGTTTAGTATAAATTTATAAGTATGTGTCTCTAGCTCTCTTCTTTGTGATTTCCAAACACATTTCTTTCTGTCTTAAAATGCTCCGATTGTGTTTTTCCCTACAAAAATAACACACAAAATTAAAAACTCTACAACATGTATACACAAAATATGAAAATAAACATTAAAACAAATTACATGGGTTGCCTCCCTGCTAGCGCTAAATTTTTCATCTTCAGCCATACGTGACTGAAATTTATCTGTAAAGGAGGTTTCAGTGTCGTCTTGGATGTCCGATTAAAGACAATCCCATGAATTTTGCTTTTGAAGGGTCTATTCCAACGGTAAGGTGGCAAAAAGAGTTTTGTCCCATTCAGTGCTTGTGTCAGCTTCTTAATTTTTATCGCTCCAGTGGTTCCTGAAAAGAAAGAAAGAAAATCAGGAGGTCTCGTATGGTGCTTGACTTGGAATGGAAGTTCCATTCTGTCAAGCTTCTGGGTGATGTCTTTGATTTGTACTCCCCAAAACAGTGATATTTCTCTTGAATGCACTGGATCTTCAATAAGGTCTGACAATTGCTCCTCCATTTGCTCTGTTTTTTGCTCCATATTTTCTTCACAGATGTATTTTAGGATTTCCGTATTCAATTCTTCATCTGTCATCTGTGAAATCCATGCTCCATAAGTGTCTATCTGAGGATGTAAAGAGATGTCATATTTTAGGTCTTCATTCTCTGATATGACTTGCTCAGGTAGATCTTCTTCAAACATTGTTGCAAAGCATGCTCCTAGATCTTCATTTTGAGGATTGAAAGTTTGATCCTCCCTCATTGGTGCAGTTGGTACAAAGAGCTCAGCTTCTTCATCAGAATCAGAGTCTGAATAATAAAAGTTAAATAGAGACTTTGCCGGTTCGGGCTCCTGAACTAATACCTCTGATTCTTGATACTGCTCGGCCTCTTCCTCTACTAAAGTGTCATCATGAAATGCTTGGTACTCGAAGGCTTCATCAGTGTCATCTGAAAATTCTCCTTAAGGTATGTAGCTCTGGTTTTATGTTAATTGTCTCGTTCGATCAATCAGTCTCTGAATAGTTGCCTCTTGACTCTGAAGCATTGCATCCATCTTTTCATTAATTTTCTTGAGCATGTCCACCATTTCTCTTATCATCTGTTTTTCCTCTGGTGAATATCATTCTGGTTTTTGATGAAGATCGTAGATGAATGGTGGATAAGATGGAAAATGTGATGGTTCTTCGTACCTTGGATGATTCCAATAATTCTGCCACTCTGAACGATATATACATTGATCGCTCGGGTGGTTACCATCACATATCACACATCTTCCTATTTCGTTCTGATGAGCAAATGTAGTATTATTTGGTTCTAGCATCCAGTAATAATTATTAGGCTGGACAACAGGCCTCAGAAAACTGGATTGTTGCTCCCTGAATTGAGGTGTATCTTCTTCTAGTAAAGCTTGTGATCTCTCAACCTCCCAATAATGTTCCATTTTTCAGCTACCTGAAAACAAAAGAGAGAAATAAAATTACAGATAAAAATAAAAAAATTAGATACAAGTAAATTAGATAGCTTCAAAATTAATAACTCAAGAAATATAAGTCCCCGACAACGGCGCCAAAAACTTGACCGGTGCATTCACACGCGTATAACGCAAGCGCACGTATCGTTCAAGTAGTATAAAAATATCGATCCCACGAGGACTTAATTCCTACCGTTGTTATTAATTATTGATACTATTTATTTACAGGTATTTAATTGAGGGAGAAGAGAATGATTGGTTGATTGGTTGGTTGAATATGGATTTGATAAATAAAATAAAAACAGACTTAAAAGAAAATACTAAGGAAAATAAAAGAAAAGACTCAAAGATCTAGGGTTGTGACTCCACACAATATTATTATAAAGATGAATTGATTCTTTTACTTATGTGTAATAAATCAGTTTGCTAATCTGGAACACGAAATTATGCAAAAGCCTATGTCGATGGTTAGCTGCACATACCCAGTATAATCCAATTAAACCATATATCTATGTTAACCAAATTACCTGGATTCATTAAGATCAAGTTCCAATAGTGGCTACTCCCGCCCGACATGAATATGTCTATCCTGTAAGGAAATCTATTAAAGGGTTATCTATTAAAGGGTTATCTATTCTCAAGGAAGATCGTGGGCTATTGAATCTAAGGCTGAAACCTAAAATCCCTATATCTAGTTCATTTTAAGTTTACCACATCAATCTTACTGGTGATCAGACAACAAGAAGCATTAAGCTTAAGACTCAATAAACAAACTAAAGAATTAACAATAAAAAGAAAATCAATTATTAAGTGTATATATTGTGTTTCATCATTTCCCTAGAATAAAAATAAAATGCTGGGGGTTGAGGGATCAACTTTTACTATATCTAATTTAGAAATCTCCCTTATTATAATATAGAATTTATCCGTGATATTACCAACCAACCATATAAGTGGTATCCTCATTAAGTCACATTTTAATTATGTCCAACCAGCCATAAAGGCGGTATCATTATTTTTCCATAAACCAGCCATATAGGCGGTAATTATCTGTCACCTAAAGACCGGCCATATATGCAGTGTTACTTTATATCAAATAGTTAAGGCGGTAATTCTTTTAATTTGAATTATAGTTTCCATATTATAATTAAGGGAGAATAATCTAATTAAAAATAATAAAAGCTTCACCCTTCCCCCAGCGGAAATCTAACTACTAAACATAAAAGAAAAGAGAAGAGAAAGAAACTACTACTATTACTGAAAATAAAAATACATAAATTAAATTACTAAAAATAAACACACAAGATGCAATCCTTAAATTCCTTACAAAAATATAAGGAAAGCATGAGAATTACAAATGAAATGGCTTGGTATTTATAGGAAAATCTAAAGGCTTCCACCAATTTCTCCACCGATTGCTCCACCAAAAACATGGCACCAAACATGGTGCCAAAAATGGCATCAAACATAGCACTAGGGGTGTTCACGGGTCGGGTTTTTTGAATTTTTATTAGACCCGATCGGGTCGGGTCAATGGAAAATCGGGTCGCGGAGATGTGAAACCTGATCGGGGTCGGGTCGGGTCGTCAGGTTATTTTAAAAAAAATAAATTTTTTTAAATGAATTAATTATTTTAAAATATTAATATTAGTTATTTTATGTCCCAAAAATATCATATATATAAAGTTTTAACACAAAAAAGTAATAAACAAATTAAATAATAGTAAAAACTATAAAATAATAATAAATATTTTGGAAAAATAATAAAAATTTTAGAAAAATAATATATTTGTATAGGGTCGGGTCGGGTCGGATCGGGTCAATGATATCAAACCCGTTGAGAAACCGCAAATTTCTGGTCGGGTCAAAAATTTGCAAATTTTTTTATGAACCCGCGCGGGTCTGGTCGGGTCGGGTTCGGTCGCGGGTTGACCCGACCCTATGAACACCCCTACATGGCACCAAAAATGGCATCAAACATGGCACCAAACATGCAAGCATGTTTGGTGGAAGTTTGACAATTTTTATTTTTTTATTTTATTAATTTTATTTTATATTTTGTAAATGACTATAGTAGTTACACAAAATATATTGGATTATTCATCAGTTTCGGCCATGGAAACTTCAGAATTAGAAATTATTTTGAATTTCAAAGTTGTAGATCTTTGTGTCTTCTTTAATCTGGCACTTGAATCAGCTCAATCGGATATCGGATGAAAAAGTTACGGCCAAAATACGAAACTTGCGCAAAATTGGAATTTCGGACTACACTTCGTGACGCGTATAGTAAATTTTCATTTTTGACTTTTTTCCTCTGAATTTCATCATTTGAGCCCCGAGTTGATTCCATTAAGTCCCATTATTATTTTTATCTGTAAAATAAATAAAAACACATCAAAACGTTCATAAAAATCGAGAAACTATACAAAATATTAGGTTAAATTAGTGGGAAATAATGATATAATTACCACTTATCAGATATCTCTAAAATTAAGTGTTTTGCATTTTGTGTTGTGTATTAGCCTCCTCCATTTTTTTTGGACGAACTTATGTATTTATAATAGAGCCTCGGGGTCTTTATGCATGTAAAACTAGAATTGGGTGTTTTTGGTCAATGTGGGGCGCCGTGGTGCCGAAACCTCTGGAAATTGTATGCAATTTTTCGAACGCGCATCGCGATGCGCAGTAAGGGCACGTCGCGATGTCGTTCAGCTTCCCAGGATGTTTACTTTCCACATTTCTGCTCTTCCCGCGTGCTTTCGATGTATCCTTATGGTCCCAAAACACGTATAAATGGCTCAAGATCCTTGTATTAATGCTTCCTATAAATAAAACATAAAAGAACTAGAAAATAAATTAAAGGATACATAAACTAACAAAATAGTAAGATAAGAATGCAAGAATAAATGGGTATAAACCACACTTATCAAACACTCTCAACCTTAAGATTTTGCTAGTCTCGAGCAAAAGATAAAATAAAAATTAAATAAATAAAATTAACAAAATTAACTAGGCCACTTTCGTAGGGATCACGATTGTATTTAGCGTATGCAACAAGCCTTTAAACCTCTAGGCAGCCCTAGTGGACGAGTTATAGTTTCGTGAGGGCTTACAGCGACAACACCCACAAATGTCATTCACAGACATGCAATCATGTGAAAATATAATAATAATAATAAATAAAATAAAATAAAATAATCACAATAGTTATACATATTATTGTCCTCAAAGAATGTTTGTCAATGAAATCAAAGAACCTTCAAAGTACTCAACTGCGACTCAAATCCAAGTTCTTGAATAAAACATCTAAGCCTGACTCACAATGTGTGTACAGGTTCATTTATAGCTCGACTCATAAGTAAGATAACTCGATAATTTCGTCTCAAAAAATTGAGATCCGATAGGTCAAACCAACCTAGATATCTCAAATTTATTCTGCATTTGTCTTTTTTTGCTCCATATGGTATGATTTTATTTTCTTCTTTATTCTTTATTCTTTATTCTTTCTTTTTTGTTTTTTTTGTTTCAAACACACCTATATTTTAAGGTAGCATTTCTCCTCATGGTGGTCATAACACTTGCCCATGGGTAGCTTCACGCTTATCGATTAGAGGTGGTTTCTTTTTCTTATCATACCATACATCATAATACTAGCATATTGAGATAGATATCTGAGCAAACAGTCATTCGTCGGTAAATAATTTCTTCAATTAGTCACTTTACCAACTACCTAGGTTATTACTGCTAAAAAAAAACCTATTATTAAGTGTTTACGAGTCTAATCTAGATCACCTACCCAAGGTAAAAATCAATTGGGACTTATTGTTTCTAAGATTTTATCGACAACAAATAAATTCATCATTAAACTTATACTTTACGATCTAGGATTAAAAATATTTTTTTTAATAAACTAGCAGGAATTATCACTACATGCACACACCCCCAAAATTTAAAACATGTATTGTCTTCAATGAAAGATAAACATAAAGAAACAAAATTAAGGAACAATACTACCGTGCATGGAGTTGATTAAGCTCCTGCTGGTTAGAATTTGATTGCGTGAGCTTTGTATGTCTTGTGCTACCTGCATAAATAGCATGAAAAATGAATAAATAAACAAATAGCGCACAATAAAAATAAAAATAAAAATTGAAGAAAATACTAATAAATCAAATGCAAGGTCTTCAGCCAGACGCAACCACCTAAATGGTTATGGTGACTTCTTCTTTTGTATCCACTAGTTGTTGTGACATGAAAATAGCTTGGCTG
Source organism: Zanthoxylum bungeanum (assembly GCA_019454045.1). Lineage (NCBI taxonomy): Eukaryota > Viridiplantae > Streptophyta > Magnoliopsida > Sapindales > Rutaceae > Zanthoxylum > Zanthoxylum bungeanum. The sequence goes on from SKCR01044119.1 coordinate 136,163, forward strand.
GCTGTGGCAGTTTATCCAAATACCCTTTAAAGCTGTTTGGTGATGGAGGAAGTAGTCTGCCCAATCTATGTTTCTAAAGACTTCATTGTTACCCGATATTTTCCATATGTGTCTCAATATTGTTCAGCCTTGACCCATTCTTCTCAAACCTTGCTGAGGTATTAGCAACAAACGTGCTCATGAAATCTTCTAAGGAAGATTCCAGCTCAGCTCTTTATAGTCGAAACCAGATGAAGGTTGCAAAGTATTCTTGGTATTAGTATATGACAGGTTCAGTATTCTTGCTGCAGATTCAATAGATTGTTGTACTCGTGGATTTGTGAGGGCTACTACTTGAGTAAATAAGGTGGAAATCTGAGCTGTAAGTGCCACAAGAGGGTCCACTTCATATATTCCAGCCACTTTGTTCACCGTAGTGCGTTCACTTGGCATTGAAAGTGGTTAATGGCCATGTCTTCTATAGATTGTAGGCGTCCTCAGTTGATTTCTTGAATAGAGATCCCTCAGCTACTGCATCAACCATAATCCTATTCAAACCATTCAGTCCATTATAGAACAACTGAATCTGTACTCAGTCTGCATAATTGTGTTGTGGGTATCTTCGGAGTAGATCCTTAAAACGCTCCCATGCTTCATGCAAATTCTCAGTCTCCAGCTGCTTAAATACACTAATTCTTCCCTCAGTTGAGCTGATTTATCTGGTGGAAAGAACCTCTCAAGAAATTTCGTGGCCATATCCTGCAATGTCATGATACTTCCCATTTCTATCTATTGAAGCCAATCCCATGCTTTATCCCGTAAAGAGAATAAGAATAAGCGTAGCCTGATAGCCTCTTTAGTCACACCATTAATCTTTATGGTGTCTGCGATCTCTAGGAACATCATTAAATGCATGTTTGGATCCCTTACAGCTGAACCGTAAAACTGATTCTTTTGTACCATGTTGATCAATGCAGATTTTAACTCAAAATTATTGGCGTTGATTGGTTGAGGGCAATCTCAGAATAGGTATCATCAATGACCGGCTTAAAGTGATCTCTGATTGCCACCTGACGTGGGTTGTTCTATTTGTTTTCAGCCGCCTTGTTTATTTTTCAATTTTCCTTTCTTTCCTTAGTCTCATCTCTGTTCTTTCTATTTCAGGAACAAACAGGAGTGAGTCGAGACTTGTGGATCTTCGCATTCACTGAAGCCCCAAAATACAAAAACTCAATAAATAAATAAAAATAAAAACAAACAAAAAATAAATACAAACAAAAATAAACTAAAAATAAAAAATAAAAATCTAAATTAAAACTAAGATTACTTGGTAGTAATATTAATATGAATTAAACAAACATTCCCCGGCAACAGCGCAAAAAAATTATCGTGATATTTTATATCATACCGTAAGTGTACAGTGTCAAGTTTTAGTATTTATATAAGTGAAAGAGTGTCGAACCCACAAAGATTGCGTAACTAATATTAAATACTACAATTGATAATCCTAACTTTATTTAGAAGATAACTAATAAAGATTTAATTAAATAAATAAAATATGAAAATAATTATATTGGAGGAACTAATACAATAGAGATTCTAGAGTTTGATTTCACCTAGCTATCTATTATGTATTTATCATGCCAATTAACATGTTTAGTTGTATTGTTTATAATTCAAGAATCCTGAGTGTTCACTCACTCTCCGAGTAGCAGTGAAAATATATCAACTACAGATTTCGATATCCCTATAAAAATCTAGTAATTCACAACTCATTTCCTCTTGTGTTTCTATGTTAACGACTTCAAAGGAACTGTAGATTCTTCCAAATTCTATAAAATCCTAGGTTATATTCTCTAGATCTATTCAAAATCCCTCTCCCCCAAGTGATAGATTATAAACATGCATCATCTTAATTTGTGGCTAGCAAACAAGAAGCATTAAACTCAAAAGAATACAAATAAACTTCATAAAACTTTATAACAAAATTTATAAACAATACGAAGGTTCAAGCATCAGTTACATCATTCTCCAGAATTAAGGAGTTAGTTCATGACTAGAGATAAAAGCAATAAAAAAAGGTCATGAATCTAATAGAAATCATTAGAGTTCTAAGAAAGAAAATTAGAAGAAAAAACTCGAATTGAATCCTTTTTTCTTCAGACGTCACCGCCTTCATCTCCTCTTGTCGCTCTTCAATCCTCATCCTTGGATCTCTCTAAAATTAAGTATTTTGTGTTGTGTATTAGCCTCCTCCCTTTGTTTTGACGAACTTATGTATTTATAATAGAGCATTGGGGTTTTTGTGCATGTAAAACCCTAGAATTGGGTGTTTTTTTGTCATTACAGGATGCCAAATTGTTGGCGCCGCGACACCGAAACCTCTGGGAATTGTATGCAGTTTTTTGAACATGCAGCAAAGGTGGCAACTTCCATTCACCACTTAAATCTTTGGCCACTTAGGCTCTTATCGCCCTTTTGACAGAATATCCTTTAAACACTTTCTCAATAGAATATCTTAGACACTCAAACTTAGTATTACATTTCAATTCACAATATAATAATAAATATATGTAGATTTGTATGTGTATATATGTATAAATCAATCAAGCTTGCGCGAAATTACTTGTGTAAGATTACACTTTTAATTCTCAACCAAGTATGCAACACACAATTAAATTTTAACTTTATCACTATACGCATGCTTGTGATAATTGAACACCCTAATATTAACTTAAATCTATACTACCAAGTTTATTTTAATACAGTATATGATTTTATTAAGTTAATATTATGATAATATAAATTAATTTAGGTCCATTTTGATCTAAAAATAATTCCAGAATTAATTTTGGTAGTGTCACGTTCGTTTCTTCGTTCGAACGAACCTTTCCAGTGAGTCCACGTTTGCGTAGCTTCAATGCGTTCGAACAAAGTGTTCCAAAGAGTTCACGTTCGTGTTGCGTTTGTAAACGCATTCAAACGAAGTGTTCCAGAGAGTTGATGTTCGTGTTGCGTTTGGAGACGCATTCGAATATTCTTTGGCAGAAGACTTGCGTTTGAAGACGCGTTCGAACGAGATTACGAAAAATCAAAATTTTTACCTACGCGTTCGTCGAGTGTTCGAACGCCCTTGCGTATTTTTCATGCACAGAATATATTTTTCCAGAAAAATAGCTATTATACATGTAAATTCTCATCTAACAACACTAAAAGTCATAAGTTCTTAAGATTGTTGTTTTAATAGTGTTATTCAACGAAATTAACATGCATCAAACAAATCAAAACTAGAACACAACAAAGGAATCAAACATACACTAACATGATAATTTAACATAAACTATTAGATTTTGGAAAAATAACTGGAAACTTGAATATGATGATCAACTTCGTCCAAGTCAAGTTGCCTCTATCCTTAAGAACTTATTAGCCTCGCCTCGGTGCTCTACGAATGATTTTGTGGCTAACGTTCTCCCAGGATTGCTTGGATTCTTCTTCAGACAGGGGCACTCCTATCTTAAGATCTTGAACAAAGACAAATGGTGGAAATTCTCTTTTGCTTAAAGGACACTCTAAGACAATGTATGAGATTTATGTTTTCTGGATACCAAATAAACTCAAGGCCTCTTAATTTATAGGTATGGAATGGTGCCTTTGAGGGCATCCTTTGGTGTGGGGTGTAATCCTCCCAAGGGTTATACCTCTTTTTTTATGCCCTTTGAGGCCTAGAGTCTCAACTTTCCAATTTATAGAACATGTCCCTACATGTTTGTGTCTTTCCCATAAGGCACAACCCATGAGACATGACCCTCCTACACACATACTATATATTTAGAGAATTTACGACAATTTCAGTATCAAGTAGCATTCGAGTTGCAAAGAATATATGTTTTTGCTTTCGTTTTTCGTCCCCGAGCAACACTGCACTCACATAATTATAGGAGACTGCTAAATACAAATGTAGATTCTCATTAGGTTTTGGAGCTGATAGGATAGTTGTTTCGAATAACATTTCAACAATTCTAATACTTTTGTTTGTTATGGTCCTCATGTGGTTTCATCCCCGAACCAGATAACTATGAAAAATCCCTAACACTTGTCTGACAATCTAAAAACAAATCTACGAAGAGAAACTATTCATTTGGTTAGAACTTGGACATCAATCTTTGTTTTTAGTATGGTGGTGTCCAATAGGGCTTTCACTTGAACTGGATTGGCTGACGATATGCCTTAAGAAACTTCTGGAAGATAATTCGAATGCACATTTGTTTAGATTAAGTCTTTTTTTTTTTTTTTTTTTGTGTTTTTGGATAACTTCAAATACTCTCTTCTAATCAACAGTATGATATTTTTGACTTCATGCCTTTGGTTACCATTTCATCAATTTAGGCTTTAATAAATTTTCCAATCAGGTCTTGAAAAATTATACTCACCATTTTCTGGTACGTTGATCCGGTATTTTTCAAATTTCAACCCAAGGTGCATGACTTGATAGCAGTAAAGTCATATCAAAGTAATTTTCTCCGATGATTGCAACTGGATTTGATTGTTTCCGCTATATGCATAAAGGAATTACAATCTCTTATATATATTATGTTGTTGCATCCATCAACTGATCAAATTTGGGGAGTGGAAATAGATCTTTAGAACAAGCCTTATTTACGTATATGTTGTCAACACAGACTCTCTCCAACTTCTGTTCTTCTTCTGGACTATAATAACATTAGAAATCCACCGAGATATCTAACTTCTTTGATAAAGCCAACCTTCAACAACCTATCAATTTCATGGGAGATAGTCTGATTCATTTCCGAAGTTAACATTCTCTGTTTCTGTTGAATAAGTTTTGCACCTTTAACAATTGTCAATATGTGACATGCAAGATTTGGATCTATCCCGGGCAAGCCATTTTGGAGCCAGACCTGGTAACTACTATTTGGCCTACAATCAATCATATTGAATCTAATATACAAAAGGATAATTAAGAGCTTACCAATTAAGACCCATATGTGATGAAACCCTTCCACCATTACCCTCTTTTTGTATTATGGCCCGTGTGAATGAAGATCCTCTTATTATTTTTTTTGATCAAATGGCCTTAGTAGTTTTTTTAATTAATGGCCGAAGGCCATTTTCCTTTACGGCCAGTGGCCATTTCACACCTAAAATGGCAGTTGTCATTGTTTTTTGAAATGTTAGAAAATCTACTGACAAATCACCTTACCCGAACTCAAGCGGAACAGATAACATCTCCGACTGTACCAAACTCTTGTAAGAAATACATCATTTAGACTCGAACCCAGGACCTGACAACTAAATCCTAGACCCTTTACCACCAAGCCACACCCATTAGAGGCGGCAATTTCCATTTCGTGAAAGTAAAAAATGGCTAAATGCAATTTTTTTAATTTTATGGTGGCTTGACAAAAGTCTCTTGTGTGGTTATAATAACCAGCTTCTCAAGTAAGCCTTGTTCTTTATTTGGCCATGTGTTTTTTCTGAAGCTAGTGGTTTAGGAGTTGGATGCTTAAACTTTTCGCATGGCCAAACAGATTCTTTAATGATACACACAGGATATCATATGCATCATACCATATCCACCGACACCTAAAGATTGGATTATGAAAGATCTCCAATATGTGTGTTACCAAATTATGATGGATCACATATAACCACAGCTGAATCTCAAGTAAAAGGATCAACTATACTATTTGACTTACTCAGACAATTTATTGACGATTATGCGATCTATCTATTAGATGTCTCTCATGAGTCATTCAATATTCATTCTCCAATGAATATCTATATGTCTTTACGAGTTTCCGCAAGCTCATGATTCACTGGGATAAACTATCAAAATCATATTTCAATATACAACATATACCATTCTCAACGGGTCCAAAAATTGATCTGTATAAAGACATTGACTGTGAACAGTTTTTATCATAGATTAATAGAGATATTCCTAATGCGAAGTACAATAATTTGTAACTATATCTCTACTGTAATTATTTTAAGGTCTTTATTAATAATGCATATATTTAACAAATTAAATCTCTCATGCATAAATTGACACTCTTTAGAAACCATATAATTATAAATAATATGTAATAACTAATGAAAATGCAGATCTGAATCTAATATTTAGGTACTTTGTATAGTGTGTACTCAAGTCAAAGCACCAATTCCAATAATAATTTGGCCGTAAATCCTATTGTTTTGACTTCATTTTCTGGTATTGCACTATTGGATCCATTGACAAGGATCTGGTGCACCAATCTACTCCTAAATATCAGATAACCGAGGGATCAATGTGAGGGAAATCCACATTGGCCAAATCTTTGCGCGAAAAAGTAACAAGAGCCAAATTTTCTTCCACTGTCATCACCATTGCTCTTGGTTTTTCTTCAACTTTGGATCTTTCGCCTCAGAGGCTTTTCGGTACTGTGCTCTTTATAATTCCCATAGCAGTTCTCAAAAAGTCTTCCATAGGTCATAGAAATCTCCTATTGGTTTATATTCATCTGAGACAATAAGAAAATGATGTGAGAGATTTATTTATTATCTGATCCTCCCACATAATCTTCTTATTTTCTGTCAAAATCTTGGCCACTTTGTCGAGAGTTCCACCAATATTTTTTTTTTGGATGTTTTTTTGTTGGGTGGTCTAGTTTCAAGTGTGGATTATTTTTCTTAGGGTTGACCTGAAAAGGGTCTTTTATTCTCCCTAGGAGAAATGAAAGAAAGTTTTTTTCTTCCCCAACTGCTTAAAATTCTTATCCCCCTGAACTCTTATCTGCTGTTGAGTCTTCAAGTTAACTTCCTCCATGCTCTGAAAGTCTTTTCGGGTCATGTATTCAGCATATGATGAGTCAACCCGTATTATCTTCCAATATATCTTGGCGGTAAGACTTGTGTCATAATCAGGAACTTGTAGCAGTTCCTAGTTGAATCTGTTTAGAAAAGCTTTAACGCCCTCCGTAGGTCTTTGTTTTAATTTAAAGATACTGTCAGTAGCCTTCTGTGGCCTACATAAGTTGTTGTAGTGGAGTAGGATGTTTCACTCAAACTTTGAAAATTTTGAATAGAGTTTGGTGGCAATAATCCAAACAAATCTAACTTCTGTCCTTCCAAGCTGGTTGAGAATGCCTTGTAATATAAAACATCATCATTGGTCTCCAAATCCATCATCTAGAGGATATGAAATAAATGTTGTGTTGGATCGGAATTTCTTTGAACATTCTAATAGTGAGAATTTGTACTTTCTGAGGCTTGTGAGGTTTTCGAGGAGGGGTTCACAAGTCATGACATCCATATATGCTCCAAGATCAATTGCTACTTCAAGTTTTTCCTTCTAGAACTCAAATCCATTCTAACATCATCTGATTTTACTTAATTGATTCTACAACACTTTATAGTTTCGTGTACCTCCGTAGGTAGAAGGAAAAACTTGAAGTAGTAAAAATAGTAAATTATCCTGATGATATCTTCTGAGAGAGAGCATATTCATTGACATGACACAAGTGCATTGTACTATTTTTCCTTCGACCAGACTTTGTCCCACTGAGTTTTACTGACAAGGTTTTAATGAGACAATGTTATCCCGTCCAGGAGTCAAACAAGTTATGTGAGATTAAAATAGTCGGGCACAAGGGAGAGCGTTGTAAATATATAATATTTATCTAGTTTTTTTTATTATTTAGATAATTATTATTCTTGTAACTTGTCCCACCATAATTTCTCACTATAAATATAGAGGTTGTAGTTTTGAATCAAATTCATTCATAATCAATAAGAAATCTTATAACTTTCAAAGTATCATCTCTTCTTCTTTTTCTCTTTTTTTTTTTTTTTTTTACAATAGAAGATATTTATTTTCACAAATAAATCATGGTTTTTCTACGACAATAAAATTTTGAACGTTTCTACCTAATTAATAGATAGTGACTGAATCATGATTTTTGTTGAATGGATTATAATAGAGAAACGATAAACTCGAATAGCAGATAACATAAAATCTATAAAATTGAGAAGGCGAACATGAAGGCCATTAAGAAGATATCATAAACTTTAATAGGCTAAAACAATATATGTGTGTGTGTGTGACCATATGTGTGTGACCATGACTAACTTTCATTGTGTATGGATTTCCAATTCATGGCAAGACAAGGCATATGCTTGCAGCCAAGCATATTTTTGCCCCTCAAATTAGCCTTTATTAAGCATGACAATGGCTAACACTAGGTCGTCAAGCCTATTTTGCTTACGAATTAACCTCCATTGAGTATGACAATGACTAACGCTGGACATGACAAAGCATGTAACCTCCATCAAGCCTATTTTTGTCCACGATTTAATCTCTATTGGGCATGACAATGGCTAAAGCAGGGCATGGCAAGGCTTGTGACCTCCGCCAAGCCTGTTTTGCCCCCGAATTAACCTTCATTGGGTGTGATAATGGCTGTCGTAGGGCATGACAAGGTATGTGACCGCTGTCAACCCTATTTTTGCCCCGAATTAACCTCTATTGGGTGTGACAATGGATAGCGCATGGCATGACAAGGCATGTGACCTATGTCAAACCTATTTTTGTCCCCAATTAACCTCGATTAGGCATGGAAATTGCTAACGTAAGACATGACAAGGCATATGGCCTCCGTCAAGCCTATTTTTGCCCCAAATTAACCTCTATTTGGCGTAACAATGGCTAACGTAGGGCACGACATGGCTTATAGCCTCTGTCTAGCCTATTTTTACCCCTGAATTAACCTCCACTGGGTGTGACAATGGCTAACGCATGGCACAATGCAAGCCAAGGAAAATCATGTCCATGGCCAACACACGCACAAGCAAGGCAAGGCAAGCCAAATGAAGTCATGGCCAAGGCCACGCAAGGGCCAAACCCGCAAAAGCATGGCAAGGCAAGGCAAGGCAATGCAAGCCAAGACCACATCAAGTCAAGTCGAGGGAAGCCCTGGCCAAGGCCATACAAGAATCAAACACGTGCAGGCAAAGCAAGACAACGAAAGCCATTCTAATTTGGGCCCCACTATTTTAATCTTTATATTGGGTTTTATTATTTGGATAATTATTATTCTTGTAATTTATCTCACCATAACTCCTGCATATAAAAATAGAGGAACCCTTTGTAGTTTTAAATCAAATTCATACATAATCAATAAGAAAAGGTTGCAACTTTCAAGATATCATTTTTTTTCCTTATTTTATAACATGTTATCAGCACGATCTTTCTTATTTAAGTTTTCATAAGCCGAGAACTGAATCATTGTGCCTTATGATCAATGATTATGCCACCATATTATTTACAACATGTATTTATTTATTTATTCCTTTTCCTTTTCTATTTTTGTTCAATTAATGGCCAAGAGTTTTCTCAATGCGTGTTTGAAAAGACGGCGTTTAAATTGCTACAATTTCCAACTTCAGTGACATTGCGAAAACGAAAAAGAACAATCTTGACAATTTCCATAGTCGCTTTTTGAATTTGTTTATTTTTTGTGATTTTTATTTTTTCCGCTCTTGATCTTGGATATGTATTTCCTAGTTGTCGTGTATCTAAATTTTTATTAGGTTTTTTTTTTATTGCAACTTGACATTTGTAGTGAAAAATTAAAACCCGAAGTTTTGAATTTCAATCCTACAATTAAAATTCGTAATTAAAATTTGTTATGTTTTATGTATATTATTATTGTTTTTATGAGTATGCTTTGTGGTTGCCGTTATTTTTATTATAATTATATTTAATTAATTATTTATTTATAGTTTCGTTGGGCCTTTAAGGATTTAAAAAAAAAATTATTATCTTATGTATTTAGGAAAATTATTCATTTAATACACTAGCCCAAATTGAGACCGGAAAAAATTATTTATTAATCGAGATTATTCATTAATCGAATATTCATTTATCAATGTTTTATTGTGTGAGTATATGTGTGTACGGGTCATATACAAAATACACATAAATGGGTAAATTTTTTTACTAAGTATTTATTTATTCTTAAATAAGTTTCTGCAAAACAGATTATTACAAACACCACGAAACAACATTACTTCTAATAAGAAGATAAGAACGATGTATCAAAGCCTTTCTTTCGCTCTCAGCGTACAAATGGAATAAGGAAATATTCAGCATAGTATAACTGCATGACAAAATAAACATAAGATATCAGTTTCGAACTAAATAAATGGTGCTTCCTTTTATTTTATTTTTTATTCTTACACTTCAAATAAAGAACATGTAAAATCACTTGCCTGCCAAATGAACATGTAGAAAGAAAATGTTGATGCATCACTAGAGAGATCAATATTTCGAGCTCGATGCCAAAGAATCAAAGCAAGTGTGCAGTGGCCAATTATCTGCAAGAAATATATATATATATATATATATATTAAATTAGAGATAAATATCATATTTGAACACATACCAATCTAAACAAAAGTATTTCCCTATTAAGTGGAGTCGACTACATGATTTTTTTCACGTCATTATGCTCTATCTGGAATCATCGTTACATTAAGCTCAATAAAATATAGGTCTCTCTTTATGGTTACGTAGGTCTTCCTTGTTTAATGTATAATAATACCATTACTTTTATTTTCTTTTGAAGATATTTAAAGATTTACGTTTTATATGTTTAGATTATCTAATTAGTCGTGTTTCTCTCATCTTCTTCTCAATCTACATTTGAGCACATGCATTAAAAGTATAAATTTCTTGAAAAAATTAAAACGATTCTTACAGTGACAATCTTGCTTATGAGGAAAGGTGAAGAAGCTCCAACTATTACAGCACCTCCATAAGCAATTGAAAGCATAGAAACACAAAGCCGAAATACCTTTTAGCCAAAAAAAAAAAGAAAAAGAAGATGATATTTGTAAGACATTTTTATAATGTTATTCACTTGATAAAGATGAAAATTCTAAAACACAATCATAAATTGTTGAGAATAATGCCAATGTTTTGTTTTATGGCTTTAATTTCCTCAAGCTTGTGAGCATATGTAAGAATTGATAAAATTATACTAATTTACTCACTTTTTCTTTCCCTAATATAACACTTAGTGTTTTAATGCCATGTTTAAGGTCGCCCTCCATATCATGTAAATCCTGTTAAAAGCCAAGAACAAGTAAATTAGTAACCACACAATATATGTTATAAATTTTTTTGGCTCCCATGACGTAGCCGGGTTGACAAAAATAAGTGGTTTTAAAATACAGCGTTTGGATTCGATTTTAGAGAAATTTATGTATTAAAAATATATTTGCACTTACATATCCCTTACCGTAAAAAAACATATAAATTTCTACTACATTAGTAAATTAGGAATAAATTTAAGAATTACCTTGAGAAATGCGATAGCAATTGATAAGCAGCATATGAAAGCACTTGCAAACATCAATGGTCTCGTAATGACTGCAGGTCTACCAAGAACGTATTTCTGCTTTCAGGTATCAAACTCGCCCCATCAGGAAAATACAGAATAAGTGAATATATAATAATGTTTTTAATTTGATTTTGACAGTTTTTTTTTCTTTTAAAAAAAAAAATTAAAATTATGTATTTTGTTATGGAGATTTTTTTTTAAAATAAAATAAAACGATACCTAATGTACTACACATATCAATCAATTCCATTATTTCCCCATAAATTTATCATTACCCATTCATATGTTAAAACCCATCAAAATCTTCCTATCATTTATTAAAAATAAAATAAAATAGTTAACCTTTTTGTTGTGTATTTTACTATTTGACTAATGTTGGATCTGAACTATTTAACCCAACATTTGAATCACGACTGATCTGACAACTACATATACATTGGATTAATTATTAGTATTTATGATGAAGTGGTGAAATTATAATTCTTGAATATTATTAAATAGTTCTGACAGTTATCTATAGTTGCCCGTACTCAAATACTAGAATAAATAATTAGAATTCCTAGAATTATTGTTTAGTGTTTGCTATATATACCTTTAGAAATTTTTAAAAAAGAAATTATGTAGGAAAAGTTTTGATACATATATAAAAGGAGTGATATATAAAATATTTATTGAAACAACAAAGGAATGCGAATATTTTCCCATTCTTTTTTTTATTATTATCAGTTTCCCCTCAATATTTTTTTATACCTGGATGTGTAAGAAGATTGGAAATTGTGTTAGAATTCCGCACATAAACAGCATAGAGATTGCGGCTCCAAATGAATTCGCCTTCCATCTAAGAAAGGGAAACTGCATGCCATATTCAAAAAACAACCAATTAGATTAACTTAATTTGATTAAAAGAAAATGCTAAATGCTAATTAATTAACTTTAAAAAGTCTTTAATTTGTATAAATATATATAGCCATCCACGAAATATTTTTTTTTTTAATTACTTGGGCGGAGTAAGCAGTTCCAACGAAAATCCATCCGATGGCGCCCATAACAAGTGGCGGAGATCGAAGCATAATTGAGGTAGCCAGACCCTGAAAAATGAAAAATCATGCAACTAATTAATTACAAGATTGTTTCATATAAAATCACAAATTACGAAGCATTTTATTTTATTTTATTTGGTCAGATGCTTACCATCAAAGCAGATCCTAAAGTAATTCCAATTCCAGCTCCCATTGAAATTTCACCAGAAGCAAGAGGAAGATAAGGCTTGTTAACCTTTTGACAATATTAAGTTGACTTATTAGAAACTATTTCAAAATATTATATTAACAGAATTTCTGATTTGTTCATTGAAATTGACTTGGATTTGATGGTGGGCTGAATTTTGTGTTCAGGTTTTTGTTTTTTTATATAAATTTTGATTGAACATTATTGAATAATAAGATTATAAAAAATTGAACTATACTCAACTTAATACTGAATCTAATTTTAATTGAAATACCTTATCTATTTCAACATCAGCCACCTGATTTATGGCCACCCCATAAATGTGCAACAGTACTGCAGGCACATAAGCCTGAAATTTCAAGAAGAATTAATTTAATTTAATAATCATCATCACAAAAATAAATAAATAAATAAATAAATAAAATTAGTTGTTATATCTGTCACTTGACACTATTTTACCTTCAATAATTGAATGAAAAATGTGGGAGTCAAATCAGCAAAATTTTCTAGTGCAAGGAGAGAATTCGACGTTGTCGCTATAATCTGAGAAATTAACAAAATGAAAAATAAAAACCATTATTATATATCAAATCAAATAAAACTGACGACATGATCATTCCCACGCATACAATTTTTTTTTTCTAAATGTAAGACACATAAATTCACTGTAAATCTCCAAAATATAAATTTTTAAAAAAAAAAAATTTCCTCGGAGATATCAACTTTTGGATCTTAAATGAAAAATAAACCATAAAATTAGATAATTTTAACTAAGGAAAATGAGCATAACCCTCCTGATATTTAACAAAACTAATCGAAATTCTCATGATGTTTAAAAACTAAACAAAACCTCATACTGATATTTTGCCTCTAATGGAAAATTTAAATACTTGGAAAATATGAATAAAGTATTTAAATGAAATTTTAAAAGGAGTAAGATATTTAATTTTACATCATTTTACTTGATTTATATTTTATAAGTATTTTTTTAGAAGTATTTCCGAATCATTTAAATTTTCCACAATGGGCCAATTAGTAAAATGATAAATAAAGTTAACATTTAAGAGAACTGTTATAATATTATAAGGTCTTGTTTAGCTTTTTAAACATTACGGAATTTCGATTAATTTTGTCAAATATTAGGAGTTACGTTGATTTTCCCTTTTAAATATATACTTGTTTAAAAATAAGATACTTACAACGCCAGCACAAGCATAGGGACGAATAAAACGGTACAATGCATCTAATTTCATGAGAAAAACATTCTGAAAGCTCTTCGAATCAGCATCTTCCTCAGGTTTTGGTGCATAAGCATCTTGTAATGTGACAGGAACACTGTCTCTGTTGCTTGTATCCTCTCTATTTGTAATTTTATTGGTAAAAGAAAATGAACTTTGGGAGCATTTGATAGTGCACTTCTTGCCTTGGCTTCTATGGAGGACGCCAAGTACATGAGTCACTGGCGATTGTAGCTTCTTCACACCACCTGAAATGGCCAAATGATGTCATTTTACATTCATTAATGTTCAAATTAAAGCTAATAGTCACGAGCACATAAATGATCTTAATCACAAACTCTCGCTTGAGTTGTCTGAAATTTTATAGAGACCACCGTCTGTGTCGATTCTTTTCAAGATCATTTTTGACTTAGAATCCTAATTTATTTAATAATAAGTTAATAAATAATACACATGGGGAAACAAGAGACTTACCAGCATGCTGCAAAGGATGGTGTTTTGGAGAGAAGCTTGAAATGGAATGCATTTGAAGCATGGTTAATTTCCTCTCTCTCCTAAATTGTGTTGTGTGCGATGGGATTTGACAAAAAGATTAAATCAAACACTCAATAAATAGTCGTCCGGATCTATGGCCACTACCAATAAAAAATAAATAAATAAATAAATCTTAATAAGACTAAGAAAGGAAACTAAGACTTGATGACTTATATAATTAAAATGGAAAAAAAGTTGATACAAATTTGCACATGGCTGAAAATTAAACGGCTTGTCATTATCATTAATGGTATTGTATCTTTCATTAATGATGTTGTAATATTAACAAATTAACGTTGGATAATAAAATCAACTGTACCATACGAATGACAAGTTCAGAACCTGCCATGCCAGCCGTTCCACGCCACCACCCAGACACCGATCGGAGCTATCATTTATCTTAAATCTGTCTTTTTTTTTCGAGAAATTATGACTAATTAAATCAAAATGGTCAAACATTATCTAACATGACACGAATTTAAGTGACCACCTAGACCGTTTTTAACAATGACTGAAGAGGGCAAATGTAATGTTATCTCACAAATAATTTGTTTCACAGCCGTTTGTACACTAAAAGTTTGTATCTATATTACTAGTCTTACGGTATTACTTTTTTTTTTTTTTTTAATATTGGAAACCTCATCGTGAAACCACCCGACACGAATTTAAGCGAAATAGGTAAAATATCCGGTTGTCCCAGATTTTTATAAAAAAATAACCCGAGCCTAAGACCTGACAACCAAATATTAAGTCTTTTGCTATCAAACCACGCTCCTTATGAACTACTTTATTACTTTCCTCATGATGAATTTCATCGCATCATTTAGTTTATAAATAAAAGGATTACAACATTAATCTTATTTTAAAAAATCTTGAGACTATTAAGCGTCTAAATAATTTTTTTTTTTTAATAAATAATACTCATATATAAGTTATGATACAAAGTTCGATTTATGGCGTGTCATATAATGATATTTGATAATAATATAATATTTACCACGTTAATAATAAGATAGTAAAAAAGTAAAGTCAAAATGTTTGAATGAATGGTATTTATTTTAATTTTCAAATGTGAAAATAAAACAACTGGGGAAGTGATCAAAACCTCCCCTCTTATTCGTCAAAATTAATCAGTTCTATTATTTTCAAAATCCACCATAACCATCAAAATTGAGACTAGAAATAAAGCTATAAAGACTTTATAAATGGCACAGGATACAAGTAAAGTGATTCAAGAATGTAATATATTATTAGTTTTTTAATAAAAAAATCTTAAAATTTGTCATAAGCTACACACTTCTCTCTGACTCTCTCTGCTGATTCAACGAAGTTATCTGAAATGGAGAATTTTATATTATTTTAGTGTTTTAAACTTCCCTTTTTATGGAAAACTTTCTCTTCACTTGTATATAAATTTAGAATGGTGCTAGTGGTTTAGCAATTTGTTGATTTTAAGTGTTATGATAACGTTGATATTGAAATTTACAATGCATGTTTTGACCCAATACACTTATGAGAGAGATATGTATAGTTTACGGAATTAAAAATTAATCTATCTAAAATAAGTTTAGTTAGAATTTTTATATTTACTAAGTGCAAACACCCTTAAGCCTAATCAATACCACACTCTTATCCTAAGCAATTATTAAGAATTGAAATTAATCAAACAATCAACATAAAGATTTATTCATAGAGTGAAAACTCTTGATAGAGAAAATCACTCCACGTATAAATTACCACTATAGAAAATGATTAATTTTCAAATCAATGAACTCACGATGTCGGAACTTCGACTACCAATCTCAGCCTTAGAACTTTGAAGGTTTAGGGTATTGCCTAGGGTTTTATTTTTGTTGATGGTTATCAATGGAGAAACTCACTAAAAGAAAGAAGACATGAAATTCAATAAGTTTTAAGGTGATTTCTCTACAAGAAGGAAACAAAGGATATAGAGGCACTGAATATTATGTGTCCAACCCTATGTAAAGTGGCTAAGACTTTCTTTATATAGGCAGGGTTTCCAATTCTAAAAAAATCCTTTAAAATACGTCCAAAATAAGAAGAATATGCATTGGTGTTCGAACGTCAGTCAAACGTATGATGAACGCACATTGTTCCATAAATTATATTCGAACGTGATAGCCTAAAGCCATTGGAAGGTTTCATTGAAACACTGAGACAGACGTAACTAGAACGTGAAGACAATGGAAGGTTTGTTTGAATGCTTAGACGAATGGAACTCAAACGCGAGCTCTGAAATCTTCATCCAATCTCTTCCAAATGTTTTTCCAATTCCTGACATCTTTAAGATTATTAAAAACTTAATTGAACTGGTGTGTTACGGGATTAGCCAACACATAGACCCGAAAATCTCCCTATTTAGCATTATGTGACAAAACCACATAATATAAAGACTATGATAATAAAATGCAAAAAAAAAAATATCCAGCCGTTAACCATTAAGACAGAGACTTATTACAATATTACTCAATCTAAAATCTAATATCCAATAGTCTTGAAGTCGATGAAGATGTCGATCTGCTCACATGAAATAATAATAAACAACATACCAATGAAAAGATACGGAATAACAGAAATAAAGTTGTGGAATGATGCACATATAAATAAGTAAACAAAATAAGTAAGCATCATCATAATATCAACATCGTAATCAGACAACATATCTTCCACTTTTTGTCACGAAATGACAATTGATAAAACAATAAACACAAACTTACTACACATATAAGACTATGCAGTAACCACAACAATAACATATGCAAAATTCTCTCTCTTACTAACAACACATCTCAGTTAGTAAAAGATACACATGGGAAGAAGAGCATACTAAAAATGAAATATGCAATGCAAAAGAACTTAATGTAATGACATGTAATGAAAACATACACACAATATGAAATGAAAAACATGATAAAAATGACTGAAAATAATATTACAAGTAATTACAATGATATCCAGTTAATATTAAGCTATTTATGACATCATATAATATGAAACATATCCATTTATGCTCAAGAATACACACATGCATATGACTTAAACATTAAAACATAATAAGCACTTGTGTGAATAAAAAGTCAGTGCACAAAAATTAAAAGCTTAAGATCTTATTTTATAAGAAGAATTAAGCTAAAAAAGTCATATTTCATAAACACCAAGTGCATAGAATATCTATTCAAATCCAACACTACTAGGACCTGAAAATAAGTAATATTGGTTGCATGCTATTATATTTTTTCCCTAAATAGGATTTCACAAATAAAAACTCTTTCAAGTGAAAGATTTTTACCTTTATCTTTTAAATTTAACACATTGACTCTTTTTGAATACTTATTGAAGTATTTGAGACTCATTATATATATATATATATATATATATTATATATTAATTTTGTTGAATGAGATAACAGAAGGTCATATAGTCAAATATCACACTATTTAGTGATCATCGTATTATAGAAATTAGACTACCAATCCAATAACTCATATATATGACTGTAGATGCAGATTTCACACGAGGTCTACAATCGAGATTTTATAGAGAGGCACTGGCGATCCTGTAAAACAAAGCTAGAGTGAGCATGAGTAGACTATCCACCGGTGTGGTGGGTGCCATAGGCACTCCGACGCCCAAGTCAGTGATGGAAATGAGGTGAAAGAGTCGTAGAAGGAGGAGCAATGTCAGATATTACCTTGATCCCCGTAGGCTACGGTTGTTAGGGATATGCCCTATACCCAACTTGTGGATGGGCTATGTGTACATGTATTTGTAATATTTTCATTAATTAATAAAATAACTATCTTTATTATATGTGTCTCACATAACTTATATGAATCATCAACACTATAATAAAGCCCTTGGAGTAATAAGACGATGACTTTCCGCCTTATGAGAATCATTACTCTTAATGTTCATAGTCATAGTTTGTGAATAATCTGGGCGTTCACAAACGAAGAGACTAGCATGATGATATGATCCACCCTTAAGTTGGGTAGCCGATCTCATAGGCTACTAGCGGAGATCCGTCTGCTTGTGGATAACAATGGAATGCATGAGTTGCTCGTGTCTTATCGAACTGATCGCTGAAAGTTTTTCATATGAGTGTTTATCCCATGTTTTTGTGAAAACTTTCATGTATCGATTATATGACTAAGTCCTTAGACCTAGTGTTGGTTTCTATGATTAGTCCTAAGATCATAATGAACAATGAAACATGAATGAATAACGAAGAAATATGGCAGAAACATACTTACAACGATCGGTTTAGGATGTGTTGATGAACGAAAATTCCTCCAAGTGTCCAAGATTCGGCCAAGGCAAAGGTAGAAGCTCCAAGCTTTGTTTTGGTTTTTTAAACCCTTGGATAGGTTTCCCTATCACCTCTTGATGATTCTTGAAGAGTGCCAGCCCTAAGTGAATTATTGCAACAAAGATTCACACCTTTTCTTCACACTTTTGGCTAAGAAAATGAAGAAAAATGGAGAGCAAAAATGCTTCACTGCATTCGGCCACAATGAGAGAGAAAAGAAAGTTGTGTAAATGATTTCCAAAATCAATTAATTTGATATACAAAAGTCAAGTTGGTATATGTCTTTCAAAGCTTTCATTTGGAGTGTTTTACAAGCCACCAACTAACTCACCTAAAACATCAACCAAAAGCAACTAAGGTGACATGTGCTGTGATATTTGATGTGACATATGGGCCCCACTCGATCCGAATGCGAGTGGCCCGTAAACACTCCCGGCTCAGGTTCGCTAATTCTGAATTAACGAACTTTCGTCGCGACGTAATTTAAATCGAATTAATTAAATAATTATGCCTAGCAAAATTACTATTCACGTCGCTAACGATTAATTCTAAATTAACTCGTTTGCCCGAATTAAAATCTAATTTTAATTTCGCTTCGAAATCTAATTCCGAATAATATATCGAATATATTATTTTAATGATTAATTCCAAATTAATCTTTCTCTCTCTCTAAATAGTACTGTATCCAAGATAAAGTCTCTTTGTAATTAATCCCAGATTAATTAAGTTCGAATCATACGTCATCGGTGAATCTTCGGGAAGCGACCCAAGAGATCCCTAGATATGTTGGCAGTAAATATGGTCGTCGGACTATCCGAACACATACGTACCTCGTACTATATTTTTACCGATTTATAAGACAAGGTTGGCTTCTAGCAAAGCATCATGCCTACCCAATTCTCCAGAAATATTCTTACTGGAATATACGATCTTTATCAGGCGTAGTATACCGTAGTATTGCATATTGCGATCCAGTATTGGATGTCACATGTAAGGCTTGTGGCTGGAATAGTGTCTGCCCCGTACGAAACACATATCGGATATCAAGCAACTAGTCTCTTTGAATCGGATAATCATGACCTTATCATATTATCCCAATGGTTGCAACACAATAGAGAACCGGTTCTGAATCCCTGCGTGATCATCATCTCCATATGTTTGAAGTGATACTTCCGTCTTGACATCACATCCAATACACTACGATTCCCAATAAACCCAGCAGAGGCGTACACAAAACCTGTTAATGTCCTGGACGACCAAAACCAAAGTTTATCTATTGTCGCAAGTACTAGCGATGCAAGTCTCAGGTTAAGACCAAATACACCTACCCTGAAGTGCGGACTCCCATAGACATATCTACATACTACCAATGGGATTCCGCGGGGTCTATCCAGAGCGAAGCTGTTTTCCGTACCATCGGTAAAACACAACTTGCAATTGCACTTGCATAAGTATCCTAAACTTAAACATATGAGAACTATGCCGTTATGCCTTCACAACGCTCACAAGTGCAATACTAGTTTATTCCGCATTATCGATGTCCAATCTTGATAATACAACGACTATGGATTTTTAATGATTAAACCTTTATGGATTGATACTGTCTCATATCATCTCAATCCGGAACTAATCATAAGGACTTTTACCATTTATCTATATCAAAGTAAATGAATCATAAAACGGTAAAAGACAATTTTATTATAACATAGTTAATTTGTACAAAAACATAATATCTTTTACAAACAGTGACGTTATGGGTCATAACTGTCCAACAATCTCCCACTTGGCCTATAGCCAGTCACTCAAGCATCTAATACCTGAACTATGTACATGTCGCTCAAACTTTTGCTGAGGAATCACTTTCGTCAGCGGATCTGTCATGTTGTCATCTGATGCGACCTTCTCGACCTTCAACTCGCCATGATGTATGATCTCACATATCAGATGGAAACGTCGAAGAACATGCTTGGATCGTTGATGAGACCGCATTCCTTAGCCTGTGCTATAGCCCCGTTATTGTCACAATAGAATGGAATGAGCTCAGCTGCTAACGGAACTACTCCTAATCCAATTAGGAATTTTCGGATCCAAACTGCTTCCTTTGCTGCTTCAGCTGCAGCAATATACTCCGCTTCTGTTGTTGAATCGGCAACAGTCTCTTGCTTGGAAGATTTCCAGCTCACTCCTCCGTTATTCAAACAAAAAATATACCCGGATTGCGACTTACAGTCGTCTTTGTCGGTTTGGAAACTTGCATCGGTATACCCAGTTACCTCAAGTTCTCCATCTCCATAGATTAAGAAAGCATCATTAGTTCGTCTAAGATACTTTAGGATATTCTTAACCGCCATCCAGTGACCTTCACCTGGATCGGCTCGCCTGATAGCGATTACACATGCTCAAAGCATAGGAGACATCAGGTCGTGTACATATCATGGCATACATGATCTATCCGACTGCCGAGGTGAATGGTATCTGATTCATGTTGTCTCTCTCATCTTGAATTTTAGGACACATGTCCTTAGATAGATAGACGCCATGTGACATTGGCAACAGTCCCCTCTTGGACTGATCCATGTTGAATCTCTTCAACACTTTGTCAATGTACGTGCTCTGGGAGAGTCCATTCAGCTTTCTAGATCTATCCCGATAGATCTTTATTCCTAGAGTAAATGCTGCTTTTCCCAGATCTTTCATGGAGAATTTCAATGAAAGCCAAGCTTTCACCAATGTTAGCATGGGAATGTCATTGCCTATAAGCAATACATCGTCAACATAAAGGAAAATAAAAGTCAGTGCTCTCTCACTAACCTTCTTGTATACACAAGGATCATCTTCGTTTTGGATGAAATCATATTCTTTTATGATCTCATCAAAACGTTGGTTCCATGACCGCGATGCTTGCTTCAGTCCATAAATGTACCGATTTAACTTACAAATCTTGTTTGCAAGTCTAGGCACGATAAAACCGTCAGGCTGTTGCATATAAACATCCTCTAAAAGGTTTCCATTAAGGAAAGCGGTTTTAATGTCCATTTGCTATATCTCATAATTGCAATATGCAGCAATTACAAGCATTATCCGAATGGATTTAATCATGGTAACGGGTGAGAAAGTTTCGTAGTAATCGACACCATGTCGTTGATGATACCCCTTTCGCTACAAGCATAGCTTTGTACGTTTGGACGTTGCCATCCATGTCAGTCTTCTTCTTGAAGACCCATTTGCATCCAATAGGCTTTACGCCTTTTGGTGCATCAACCAGTGTCCAAACTTGGTTGGTGTACATGGAATCCATTTCGGACTTCATGGCTTCTTGCCATAAAGCGAAATCGATATCTTGTATCGCTTCCTCATACGTAGCCGGTTCATTATCCTCAATGAGATTAATATCTACATTAGGTGAGATCAGAAACCCATACCTCTCAGGTTGTTTCCTGACTCTCTCCGACCTACGCGGTCCTTGTGTAATAGAAGATTGTGGTTACAATCTCATCCCGGAGGGACTGTTCTTGTTCCGTTGAGGATTCTATTCCAGGAACAGTATCACTACGATTTTCATCAAGTTCTACTTTCCTCCCATTAACCACTGCATTTAGGAATTCATTCTCAAGGAAAACCGCATGTAGAGCAACAAATACTTTGTTCTCTCGTGGGTGATAGAAGTAATATCCTTTGGCTTCCCTAGGATATCCTACGAATAGGCATTTATCCGATTTAGGTTCCAGTTTGGTACCTTCCAAACGGTTGACGTATGCCCAGCATCCCTAAATCTTCAGAAATGAGAAACCCGGTTTCTTTCATGTCCATATCTTATATGGAGTCTGTTGAACAGACTTTGACGGAACCTTAATCAAAATAAGAATTACATTATTTAATGCATATCCCCAAAAGGAAATATGTAGTAGCTCAGTACGACTCATCATTGACCTAACCATGTCCAACAAAGTTCAGTTTCTCCGTTTGGACACACCGTTTAATTGTTGTATTCCAGTAGGAGTCCACTGTGAAAGAATACCATATTCTTTCAAGTAATCTAGAAACTCATTGCTCAAGTATTCGCCACCACGGTCTGACCGTAATACCTTAATACTTTTACCATTCTGTTTTTCAACTTCGTGTCGAAACTCTTTGAATTTCTCAAAAGTTTCCGACTTGTGTCTCATAAGATACACATAACCATAACGCGATGCATCATCGTAAAGGTTACGAAGTATTCATATCCACCTCTAGCCTGGCTAGACATGGGCCCACATACGTCACTATGAACGAGGGCTAACAGTTCGTGTGGCGCGCTCACCTTTACCGCTAAAAGGTGATTTAGGCATTTTGCCTAATAAGCAAGATTCGCAGACGTCATATGAATTTGGATCAAATCCGTCCAAGTATCCACTCTTCGAAAGTGTGGATATGCGAGTCTTGTTTATGTGTCCTAGACGACAGTGCCACATATAAGTTTCATCTTTGTTACTCATTTTGAGCCTTTTGTTTGTTATATTATATGTTGGAGATGGATTTATATTCAAAATATAAAGACCATTATTTGTAACAGTAGTGTAAATTTTTACATCATTTTATATAAGTAACACCAAGTGTTTCGAAATACAAAAGTATACCCACATTGGGTTAACATAGATACAGATATGATTCCTAGTCAAACTAGGTACGTAATAACATTTATTTAGTTCAAGTACATGCCCCGAGGGCAGTTCCAAAATAAAAGTGCATACGGCCAAAACAGCAACAGGTGTACCGTTTCCAACACGCAGATCAATCTCCCATGAAGCCAGTCTTATGCTAATCTGCAGATCCTGAACATCAGTACATATATAAGTACCACAACCAGAATCAAAAATCCAAATTTTAAAACTAGAAGTAGTCATGTTTATTTCAATAAAAAACATATCTGAGGCCGGTGCCTTGCCCGCCTTTATCTCCTTCTGGAGCGCCTTGTACTCACGGCAGACACGCTTCCAGTGACCCCACTTGCCGCACTGGAGGCAAACATCTGAGATTTGTCATTAGGCTTCCCAGAAGCCTTTGACGATTTGGCATTCCCTTTCATTTATGCTTATTCTTCTTCACACCTCCAGTTGCCTTGGGCCCAGCCCTCGGTGTGAGATGTCGAAGCAAAGTGTGCCTCGCGCTTGTTGCCCTTGAGAAGCTCCTTCTCAGCTTCCTTGAGAGTAGACAATAACTCTCCAAGAGTATCATCATTGTTCATCAAATTATAGTTTATGATGAACTGTCTCCAGATGTCGGGGAGAGATTGCAAGACCATGTCTATGGTAATCTCAGCCTCAAAGACTATCCCCATCTCAGCTAGCTCATCTATGTCAGCAATCATTTGTGCCACATGGGACTCAACAGACATGCCTTCTGACAATATGTGAAAGGAAGAGCTTCTTAACTAACTCATATCTCTGCGACCTCTTGTTAGATCGGTGAAGATCTTGCAACCTCGCCAACATGTTATAAGGATCTAAGTCCCTGTTTTATCGACGGAAATGCCGAGTCATGGAAGCAAGCATAATAGACTGAGCAGTATCACAATCATCGCTGTGAGTCTTCCAAAGCTCCAGCTCAAGTGTCTGATCAGGTGTGGGTTTAGGCCCAAGAGGTGTCTGTATGGTGTACAACAGCCTCTCGGCTCCAAGGACTATCCTTAGATTCATTTCCCAATCTGCAAAGTTCATACCCTTAAAGACATTCTCGCCCATGATAATGTCTCGGATATTTCCCTTTCCAGTCATCTTGACTACGATAGTCCAACTATCTAGTCAACGATATTTGGGTACAGTCTAACTATTACAAGAAAAAATAACATTATATTAGTCCAACTAATAAAATAATTTTGACGAAATTAATTTGAAAGCGCTTAAAGTTAAGTATATGAATGAAATTGCAAATTCAATACTAGCCTCCCACTATTTTTCGGCGAGCCTCTAACCCTCTGTCGAGTACTCGGGAAACCCAGTTTCCTAGTGGGCTAGGATCCCGTTAAATAACACACAACTTTGACTTTGGCCAACAAGCTGTATGAAACTTAACTAGGTAGATCTCGAAGATCAATTGGATCTTACCCAATTCCTAGATCCGGTAGGTGGACATCCAAGTCCGAAACATATATACAATACATATGCCAATGTATCCAATACATTTCCCTAATCTTTTTCCTCTGAATCAACTAAGCCTTGGCTTTGGCACAACAAGCTTAATGATTCCAGTTAAGCGGAACCCATTGACATGGAAAGTTTCATAATCAATGTCGATGGACAAGAAGTGATCTTGACTTTGGCCAACAAATCACGACTTGGACAAGACACCGATATGGAACAAAACTCTCATGATTCAAACACATTCGCAATTGACAAAGGTCTTGACTTTGGCCAACAAACCAATGCCAATTTGGATATTGAGTAAGAATCACTCAACGGAAGGAAAAATCGCTTAATATTATTTTGAGGGTTTTTGCGTAAATTGGCAACCAATTTATTATCTTTGTTAAGGTCTCATCATACACCCTTAAGCATGCTTCTAAAACATCATAAGGCGCGAAAAGTAAATTAATAACGATATCGGATGGATATTTAACAATTGTTCCTAGAACAAATCACTCACTTTCCTCTCCCCGGCTAGAACTATTCTACTTCTACCCAATTACATAATACAATAAGAAACCTCATTAACATTGAGGGGAATTAGGTGAGAAGAGAATACAAAGAATCAATAAGAGAGAAGGCTGGACACGCAGGTCCAATTTATAAATTCTAAATTTACAATAATTTCCAAAATTACCATTCCCTTCTAATATCCATCCGATATACGCTATTCATTCATCACATCCATATATTCATTCATAGCATGCATATCAACCAATCTAATCCAATTAATTAGTCTTTAATTATGTACATCCAATGTTCAAACAACGATTTGATTTGCGCAAGTCCAACTCGTTGAGAATATGTACTCAAAGTACGAATTCTGAATTATATCGAACTACTCGTTAAATCTAATTTAAGTCGTATTCAATACTAATTCATTTATTTAATTCCAAATAAAATATTTTACACTTTTTAATGCGCTTTAACCACTTAGATTCCAAATCTAATCTTATCGGGTCTCAAAGCCCAACTAACATCCAATGTTCGTTAATTAAAGTCCGATGGACTTTCAATTGATTTCATAAGGCATGGGCTTTGGTCAATGTGGGTCAAACCCAATCACCAAGCCCAAGTAAGGAATCACCCTCATTTGCCATAAAATCAATATCAAGCCCATAAGGCCCAATTAAACTTTAAAGCCCATTTATTACATTGGACTTAATGGAATGATTTAGGCCCAATTTGGATCCAATCCAATTGGCCTAAACCAACTTGGCCCAACCAAGCCCATTATGCCCAAATATAATAATTTCAAGCCCAATTCAAAATTAAGCCCATTAACCAAATTTTATAATTTAATTAATTAAAGTGTAATACATCAATTAATTAACTAAATCAATATTTCAAAAATACAATTTAACCAATTAATTATGTATCTATTTGTTCAATTAATGTCCAATATTTTTGAATCAAAAATCAAGTCCATACATGCTATATTGCTCTCGGCCAAGGTAAGGTTTTAAGTCTGATTTCATTTTTCAATCCGAT
This sequence comes from Zanthoxylum bungeanum, assembly GCA_019454045.1. Taxonomy (NCBI): domain Eukaryota; kingdom Viridiplantae; phylum Streptophyta; class Magnoliopsida; order Sapindales; family Rutaceae; genus Zanthoxylum; species Zanthoxylum bungeanum. Next base: position 162,528 of record SKCR01044119.1, read on the forward strand.
CGAATTACATATCGACTTTTCCATTCGTTTCAACTCATCCAATGATCATCAAAACAAAATTTTCCAAGAGCCTAAGGTACTTTATGCATTCGGCCAAGCCATAATGTGGGGCAAATTTTGATCCAATCACAATTTGTTGAAATTGATCCAATCACATCTCATTTCATCAACATACAAGCATACTCAACCATTCAATTTAATCAAATCATGCTCACATGGATTTTCCCCAAATTTTACCCTAATAAATTTCATGCTCATTATAGGCTCTGATACCATTGTTGGTTTCTATGATTAGTCCCAAGATCATAATGAACAATGAAACATGAATGAATAACGAAGAAATATGACGGAAACATACTTACAACGATCGATTTAGGATGTGTTGATGAACAAAAATTCCTCTCATCCAAGTGTCCAAGATTCGGCCAAGGCAAAGGTAGAAGCTTCAAGCTTTGTTTTGATTTTTTTAAACCCTTGGATAGGTTTCCCAATTACCTCTTGATGATTCTTGAAGAGTGCTAGCCCGAAGTGAATTTTTGCAAACAAGATTCACACATTTTCTTCACACTTTTGGCTAAGAAAATGAAGAAAAATGGAGAGCAAAAATGCTTCACTGCATTCGGCCACAATGAGAGGAAAAAGAAAGTTGTGTAAATGATTTCCAAAATCAATTAATTTGATATACCAAAATTCAAGTTGGTATATGTCTTTCAAAGTTTCATTTGGAGTGTTTTACAAGCCACCAACTAACTCACCTAAACACATCAACCAAAAGCAACTAAAGGTGACATGTGATGTGACATTTGATGTGACATATGGGCCCCACTCGATTCCGAATGCGAGTGGGCCCGCAAACACTCCCGGGCTCGGGTTCGCTAATTCTGAATTAACGAACTTTCATCGCGATGTAATTTAAATCGAATTAATTAAATAATTATGCCTAATAAAATTACTATTCACGTCGCTAACGAATTAATTCTAAATTAGCTCGTTTGCCTGAATTAAAATCTAATTTTATTTCATGTCGAAATCTAATTCTGAATAATATATCGAATATATTATTTTAATGATTGTTCCAAATTAATCTTTCTCTCTCTCTAAATAGTACTTTATCCAAGATAAAGTCTCTCCGCAATTAATCCCAGATTATTAAGTTCGAATCATACGTCATCGGTGAATCTTCGGGAAGCGACCCAAGAGATCCCTGGATATGTTGGCAGTAAATACGTCGTCGGACTATTCGAACATGTACGTCGTACTATGTTTTTACCGATTTACAAGACAAGGTTGGCTTCTAGCAAAGCGCCATGCCTACCCAATTCTCCAGAAATATTCTTTCTGGAATATACGATCTTTATAAGGCGTAGTATACCGTAGTATTACGTATTGCGATCCAGTATCGGATGTCACGTGCAAGGCCCGGGGCTGGAATAGTGTCTGTCCCGTACGAAGCACATATTGGATATCAAACAACTAGTCTATTTGAATCGGATAATCATGACCTTGTCATACTATCCCGATGATTGCAACACAATAGAGAACCAATTCTGAATCCCTGCGTGATCATCATCTCCATATGTCTGAAGTGATACTTCCGTCTTGACATCACATCCAATACACTACGATTCCCAATAAACCCAGCAGAGGCGTACACAGAACCTGTTAAAATCCTGGACAACCAAAATTAAAGTTTACCGATTGTCGCAAGTACTAGCGATGCAAGTCTCAGGTTAAGACCAAATACACCTACCCTGAAGCGGACTCCCATAGACACATATACATACTACCAATGGGATTCCGCGGGGTCTATCTAGAGTTAAGCTGTTTTCCGTAGCATCGGTAAAACACAACCTCCTATTGCACTTGCATAAGTATCCTATACTTAAACATATGAGAACTATGTCGTTATGCCCTCACAACGGGCACAAGTGCAATACTAATCTATTCCGTATTATCGATGTCCAATCTCGATAATACTACGACTAGAGATATTTAATGATTAAACCTTTATGGATTGATACTGTCTCATATCATCTCAATCCGAAACTAATCATAAGGACTTTTACCTTGTATCTATATCAAAGTAAATGAATCATAAAACGGTAAAAGCAATTTTATTATAACATAGTTAATTTTGTACAAAAACACAATGTCTTTTACAAACAGTGACGCTATGAGTCATAACTGTCCAACATTGAGGTCTTTACAATCTTATGTGTGGATCAAATAACCTTGACATTCTCCTTCATCGGTTCAAAATATCCGGTCATAAGGGTATGATTGGGTCATTTATTGAAACACATGAAGTTTGTAAAGATACAACTTAGAATCGCTAATCTCTCGGATAATATTTTCTTATAAGAGTAGTATTCCAGTTCGCGGGTTGATATGTGTGATCAGTGCTTGAGACTGTGGCCACAGTGGAAGAATCATGTGAGAATCTTGGGTTAGCACGATTCATGACACTATCAGCATCATACCTTTGACCATATGGGTAGACACTTTCCGTACTCTAGGTCAATAGGTGGGGATACAATGAGGCGAGGGACCGTATGATATGTAAATTGCATACAGAATGGGTATATATCTTTCCTTATCATTTGGGGGCCTTGGCATGTTGCTAGATGTCAACCTTGGTCTGAAATTGAACGACCATCAGATCGGAGGATAATTTATGTTCGATAAAATTATCACGATTCATTTCATGTCCAACTTGAGGGGAACACAAAAGATCAAACACAACAAAGTCGAAATCAATGGTTAACAGTGCATATTACATATTTAACAGCATATATGATTGCTATAGGAATTCTTCATAAATAGTTTAGTGTGTTTAATTATTGAACAGATCATTTATGAGGTTCCATAGTGGCTTAGGGATTGGTGAATGACAATAGGGGCACTTTTGGAATTGGAATAAATAGATAAAAAAAATTACTATTCACATGAATAGTAATGCGTGAATAGTACTATTTGAATAGTAACTCATGAATAGTAAAAATTTTGTTATTTTTTTTGAATTTCAATTCGGTCTAAACTCTTATTAGGGTTTTATAATCTCATTAAACCACTAAATTAAGATCCAATGGCTAAGATTAAATTGGCTTTTATCCCACATCGGATTCTTAATTAATTTTGTTGTCTTTGGAGCACTATATAAACCCAATGAATTATTCACAAATTTTTGCACCAAACCTTTCATATCTTGGGTTTATATAAGTGAGCAACTCTAAAGTTTAAGAGTAAGCCACTGATTTTTAGGATCCTTAAGTCTAATTGACTAGATGAACCTCGAGTTAAAAGTTTTGAGGTATTTTCGTAGGCTAGCACCAAGGGCAAAATACCCGTGCACTCAAGGCATTGTCTTATTGTTGAGTTTTAGATTTGGTGTGTGTATCTTTGGAGGCCACACACTTGGGTGGCTCTTTGGAACGTGGAAGAGCTTGCTGAGTTCGAGAAAAGCTTGTAGATTGGAGGGAGTACTGGAGGAGTCTATGGTTCAAGTAAGTCATTTTGTCTTTCTTTATTTTAATTAGAGTTCTTATGATAGTTAGCATGTTTAGGTTTATGTTCTTTGCATGTTTATGAGTTTTATGCTTAGAATATATATAGTAAAATACCTAGGCTTGTAGAATAATTAAAATAAATGGGTATTGGGCAAAGGGAAAGCGGCATCATAATTTTTATTTTTCCGCTGCGCACTCGCGGCCGCTTCCCAACAGTGGTGTCAGCGTGCCATTTGTGTTTTGATTAGTTATCACTCATTTGAACTCGCAATTGGGTGTTTAAAAGCCCTTTAGAAAGCTAACATCTTGAACTTAATTTTAGGCACAAGTTTTGCATGATTTGGTTAAGATTTGAATTGTAAAATTACATTTAAAGTTCACGCGTCTGCAGGAAAATGTGAATAGTAATTTTATTTGAATAAAATAAAATGTAATATTATAATTAAATATTAATCAAAGTTATTTAATGCCTAAAATAATTCCAACATATTAAAACTCATATGCCTAAATTGTATTATTGACGATGGTTTGACTTTTCTGAGTCATAAGACGCAGCGACCCTTAGGCGTGGTCTTATAACTTAGTGGCAAAGATTGGGTGTCAACAAGGACTAGCATAAGCTATGGCATGTTTGATTGCCCAACCCAATGATTCAAGAGTTGTGATTTATATCATAAATTGGTTGGAAACCTACCTAATTATTGTATTTTATAATGACCGACCCTAATCGGAGTTATGAAATGATGATAATGGGATCCTTGCCCAAAAGAAATCCATCATATTGGAGTTGATGCGATTTGCTTAAAATTTTAAAATAACTGAGTGGGAACAACTTCATAATATTAAAAGCCCATGTTATTATGAAACATTAATGAAAACATATTCCTAATTTTAACATTCTCTCTTAACATGTGGGTTAAAATATTTCACAAACATTCAAATGAAAACAGAGTATCATTTCGTTCCATCCTTGATGAGTATAAGCTCAAATGGGACAACTACAATGACTGGTTTAGAAACCTTAAAATTTTCTTACAACAAGAAAAGATTTTCTATGTTATTGAAAGACCATTTTCCCATGAACCCGCAGAAGATGATGACCAAAATACATTCGATGCTTGGAAGAACACGTCGATGATGATGAGTAAGCAGTTTTCATAATGCTTGGCTCTATGTCGAACGAACTTCAGAAAGCTCACGAAGATATGGATGCTCAAACCATCATCTTTCACTTGAAGGAGTTGTATGCAACTTTCGTTCAAACCGTGAAATTCCAAGTGTCATGTGCCTTATTCCAAAAAAGGTATGAAGAATGATCTGTTAGTGGACATGTTCTTAAGATGATTGGCCGCATTGAAAAATTGGCCAACCTCGGGTACATCATGGATCATGAGATATGTCAGGATCTAATTCTTCAGTCTTTACCAAAAGAATTCTCTAACTTTATTATGCAATTTCATCTCTCTGATAAAGAAGCTACTTTAGCAGAATTGCAAAATCTGATAAAGCAAGCAGATAAGGACTTGAAACCGGAGCTTAAAACCTCCGTCATACTTACGGGTACGGACCTGAAGCCATGAGGCCCAAAGAAAAATAAGGGCAAGGCCAAGGCTCCAGATCACCTAAAGCCCAATGGTAAGGTGGAGAAGAAAAAAGGAAATGGGAAATGTTTCTTTTGTGGAAAGAAAGGTCATTGGAATAAAAGCTGTAGATCCTTGAAAGCCGAGGAAGCTAGGGAAGCCCAAGAGGCCAAGAAGCCCAATGCTTCAGGTATGTTGTATATGATTGAAGTATATTCTCAAAACTCTAAACCTTCTACTTGGGTGCTTGATACCGGTTGTGGTACTCATTTGTGTAACAATGTGCAAGGCCTGCGAAACAGTAGGAGACTCCGTCATGGGGAGGTTGACTTACGCATGGGTAATGGAGCAAAACTGGCTGCATTGTGCGTGGGGACTTATTCATTAGTTTTGCCGAATGGTTTCGTTTTAGACTTAGAAGATTGTGTTTATGTACATTCTCTAGTAAAGAACATCATTTCAATTTATTCTTTATGTAATAAAGGCTTTTCATACCTAATAAGTTGTAATGATGTTCTATTTATTTCAATGAAATAAATTAGGAGATGATATTTTGAATAATGGTATCTATGTCTTACAAACTAACAAAGAATGTTCAACCTCTAATATATACAACGTTAACTCGAATAATCTCAATGAATCACTTCTATGGCACAGTCGCTTAGGTCATATCAATGAAACAAGATTAAGTAAGCTACATAAGGATGGGTATTTCAAACCCTTTAAATATAAACCTTATGGAACTTGTGAATACTTAAGCAACGAATTTCAAGATTACTTGAGAGAAAATGGCATTGTTTCCCAGTAGACTCCTCCAGGAACTCCACAGCATAATGGGGTCTCCGAAAGGAGAAATCAAACATTATTAGATATGGTCCGATCAATGATGCCAGGCACAGGTCTACCTCTTTCTTTTTGGGGTCTTGCTTTAGAAACTGCAACACTACTACTAAACCAAGTTCGTTCCAAGACTATTAGTCAAACACCATATGAGTTATGGTCTGGGAAACGTCATAGTCGTAGTTATCTAAGATTTTGGGGATGTGACGCATATGTCAAGCTCACACAAACTAACAAATTGGATGATAGGGCAGTTAAATATAAGTTTGTGAACAAAGAACATTTGTCTCACGAAATGCTACATTTCTAGAAAATGAATTCCTTCTCAAGAAATATAGTGGGAGTAGACTTGACCTTGATGAGTTACGAGAAGAACAAACTAACATAGAACTAAACCCCAGGTCCCTCAAAAAGGCAGCGACGGAACAACCACAAGGTTATGAACTCAGAAGGTCTGGTATAGAAAGACATGAGCCTGAAAGATATGGTTTCCATATTGATGAGGAACATGATCAGGTCATTGATAATGACGGTCCTACCAATTATGACAAAGCAATGCGTGATATTGATTTAGTCAAGTGGTTTGAAGCCATGAAATCCGAAATAGATTCTATGTACCAGACTCAAGTCTGGGACTTGGTAGATGTACCTGAAGGGATAAAACCCATAGGCTACAAGTGGATTTACAAGCGTAAAACTAATGCAGAAGGCAACATCCAAACCTATAAGGCGTTGGTGGCAAAAGGGTATAGACAAATCTGACGAATTGACTATGAGGAAACCTTCTCGCCTATTGCAATGATAAAGTCCATTCGAATTTTACTGGCACTAGCTGCACACTTTGATTATGAGATTTGGCAGATGGATGTCAAAATAGCTTCCTTAATGGGACCTCGTAGAGGAAGTCTATATGACACAACCTGAGGGGTTTGCATCTAAGGATGATCATAATAAAGTATGCAAGTTTAAACAATCCATTTATGGACTTAAGCAAGCCTCCAGAAGTTGGAATATACAATTTGATGAGATAATCAAAGAATTTAACTTCATCAAAAATGTAGACGAGCCTTGTGTTTACAGGAAAAGTAGTGGGAGTGCTGTTGTATTTCTCGTATTATATGTCGATAACATATTAATCATCGGGAATGATATTCCTATGATACAAGCCACCAAGCAATGGTTATCTCAGAATTTCTCCATGAAAGATTTGGGAGAAGCAGCCTACATCCTCAGTATTAAGATCTACCGTGATAGATCTAAGAGATTGTTAGGACTTTCTCAATCTACGTACATAGATAAAGTTTTGAAAAGATTCAAAATGGAAGATTCCAAAAGAGGTAATTTACTTACTTGTCATGGAATCAAATTATCTAAGGAGCAATGTCCATATACTTCTTCAGATAGAGAGCGTATGAGTAGGATCCCTCATGCTTCAACAATAGGATCGATCATATACATCATGCTATGTACAAGACCTGATGTCTCTTATGCTCTTAGCATAACGAGCAGGTATCAGGTAAATCCTGGTGAGCAATACTGGGCAGCTTTTAAAACAATCCTCAAGTATCTAAGAAGAACTAAGGATGTGTTTTTGACATACGGAGACTGTTCTAAGATGAAAGTTATTGGTTACGGTGATGTGAGCTTTCAGACCGATAGGGATGACATCAGATCGTAAACAGGATATCTGTTTACTTTGAATGGCGGTGCTGTCAGTTGGAAAAACTCAAAGTAGTACACTACAACGGACTCCACCACTGAAGCCGAGTATATTGCAGCATCTGAGGCAGCTAAAGAAGTAGTCTTGATAAAGAAGTTCATCACAGAACTGGAAGTGCTTCCCACAATAAAGAATGGAATCACGATGTACTGTGACAACACGGGCGCCATTACTTAATCAAAGGAACTAAGGTCCCACCAGAAATCCAAGTATGTACTCAGGCGATTTCATCTCATCAAGGAGATTATTGAGAGAAAAGAAATTATTATAGAGAAAATACAACAGAAAATAATCTTGCAGATTCTCTGACTAAAGGGCCGACTCAACAAAGCATGATAGGCACACCCGAGAGTATGGTGTCCAGATTCATACTAGTTGGCTATAATGCAAGTGGGAGATTGTTAGAGATATGCCCTATACCCAACTTGTGGATGGGCTATGTGTACATGTATTTGTAATATTTTCATTAATTAATAAAATGACAATCTTTATTATACTTGTCTTACATAACTTATATGAATCATCAACACTGTAATAAAGGCCTTGGAGTAATAAGACGATGGCCTCTACGTCTTATTAGAATCATTACTCTTAAATGTTCATAGTCATAATTTTGTGAATAATCTGGGAGTTCACAAAGCGGAGAGACTAGCATGATGATATGATCCGCCCTTAAGTGGGGTAGCCGATCTCATAGGCTACTAACGGAGATCTGTCCGCATGGTGTATCACATGGATGCATGAGTTGCTCATGTCCATCGAACTGACCGCCGAAAGTTTTCATATGGAGTGTTTATCCCATGTGTCTTTGAGAACTTTCATGTTTCGATTATATGACCAGTCCTTAGACTTGAAGTCTTTCAATCTTATATGTGGATCAAATAACTTTGACATTCTCCTACCCCGGTTCAAAGATCCGGTCATAAGAGTATGATTAGGTCATTTGTTAAAACACATGAAGTTTGTAAAAATACAACAGAGAATTGCCACTCTCTCGGATAATATTTTCTTATAAAAGTAGTATTCCAGTTCGCGGGTTGATATGTGTGATCAGTGCTTGAGAATGTGGCCAGAGCGGAGGAATCATATGAGATTCTTGGGTTAGCATGATTCATGACACTATCAACATCATACCTTTGACCATATGGGTAGACACTTTCTGTACCCTAGGTCAATAGGTGAGGATACAGTGAGGCGAGGGACCATATCAAATGTAAATTACATACATAATGGGTATATATCTTTCCTTCTCATTTGGGGGCCTTGGCATGTTGCTAGATGTCAACTTTAGTCATTGAAATCGAATGACCATCAGATCGGAGGATAATTTATGTTCGATTAAATTATCACGATTCATTTCATGTCCAACTTGAGGGGAACCCAAAAGGTCACACACAACAAAGTCGAAATCAATGGTTAACAGTGCACAGTATATATTTAACAGCATATATGATTGTTGTAGGAATTGTTCATAAATGGTTCAATGTGTTTAATTATTGAACAGATCATTTATGAGGTTCCATAGTGGCTTAGGGATTGGTGAATGACGATAGTGGCACTTTGGGAATTGGAATAAATAGATAAAAATTACTATTCATGTGAATAGTAATGCGTGAATAGTACCATGTGAATAGTAAAATTTTTGTTATTTGTTTTGAATTCCAATTCGGCCCAAACCCTTAATAGGGTTTCATAGTCTCATTAAACCACTAAATTAAGATCCAATGGCTAAGATTAAATTGTCTTTTATCCCACATCAGATTCTTAATTAATTTTGTTGTTTTTGGAGCACTATATAAACCCAATGAATTCTTCACAAATTTTTGCATCAAACCTTTCATATCTTGGGTTTATATAAGTGAGAAACTCTAAAGTTTAAGAGTAAGCCACTGATTTTGAGGATCCTTAAGTCTAATTGACTAGAGGAACCTCGAGTTAAAAGTTTTGAGTTATTTGCCTAGGCTAGCACCAAGGGCAAAATACCCGTGCACTCAAGGCGTAGTCTTGCCGTTGAGTTTTAGCTTTGGTGTGTGCATCTTTGGAGGCCAGATACTTGGGTGGCTCTTTGGAACGTGGAGGAGCTTGCTGAGTTCGAGAAAAGCTTGTAGATTGGAGGGAGGACTGGAGGAGTCTACGGTTCAAGTAAGTCCTTTTTCTTTCTTTATTTTAATTAGAGTTCTTATGATAGTTAGCATGTTTAGGTTTATGTTCTTTGCATGTTTATGAGTTTTATGCTTAGAATATATATAGTAACATGCCTAGGCTTGTAGAATAATCAAAATAAATGGGTCTTGGGCAAAGGGAAAATGACATCATAATTTTTATTTTTACACTGTGCACTCGCGGCTGCTTCCTAACAGTGGTGACGGTGAGAGGTGGGAGTACTAGAAGCTATGAGGTGAATATGATTGAGCTGTGGGTAGTAGAGCTTTAATGCCATTCCCCCTGGACCTCTTCATTTATATACACGTCTTTGAGGGAGCGTGTGCATTTACTGCTCTTTGATTACTTTTCCGTTGGGAGTCGGTTACGGTCGACTTCATGAGGGGTATTTACTGCATCTACCCGTTGTTTATGAGCTTGGGCATTAAGTGGACTAGCTCTTGGATGGTCCTTCGGTTATGGGTGTTGATGCTCATCGAAAATGGGCTTTCTAAACATCCTCGGGTCCACTCAGACTTTATGAGAGCTGGCTTTTTGAAGGGGTCATTTGGGCCTGGATCCCTTTGTTAGGAAGTCTGGGGTATGTTCAGTATTGGGCCTGAAGCAAAAGGTTGAAATTCCCCATGTATAAAATTTGGCCCGTATAATTTATCCCATACTCTCTAAGTCGATGAGTCATTGGCTTGGAGAGTACTCATTGGACGTGTCGTCTGAATTGACTTAAGGGGATCTCTATTGCAAGCCACAATCGAGCGACTTCAGTGTTGCCAGGTCAATGGAGATGTCCCTCGCAGAAAAAAATGTATGTTGCCTCTGGTCGTGTTCCCAGCGACTTCGCTGAAAATTGGCTGTGTCTCGGTGTCAGGATGGAGTGTGTTCTGTATTTTTCTACTACTTGGTCATCCTCCAGTCGACAATTCAGTATGATGTGCATGGATGGGCTCCATTCGTCTAGTTAGAGGCCCATTTGAGCCTCCCACTTTGCATGAATCAAGCACGAGCCAAGCCTTCAACTAGCCTTATGATATCAAGGGGTTCGTCTGTTCTTTTGGTTTCCAGATAGGGCTCAAATCATCTATATGTCTTTTGGACCGTAAGAAGATCTGTGGCTTCAGTTTGTCCCATAAGAGGGACCAAACGGAGCCTACATTTCATCCAGATCAGGAGGAGGACCATTAACTTGACTCCATCACGAGCCAATTGGGGAGTGTTCTCGTCGACTGAACTTGATGAGGCTAGGAAGACATTCGCTTGTTTGGTATTGAAGAGGGACCAAACCGAATGTCGTCTGGACCAAGAGAAGGCACATTACCTTGACTCTATAACGAACCAATTGGGGAGTGTTTCCGTCGACTGGACTTGATGAGGCCAGGAAGACATTCGCTCGTTTGGTATCGAAGAGGGACCAAACCGAGGCTATATGTCGTCTGAACCAGAAGAAGGTCCATTAACTTGACTCTATCATGAGCCAATTTGGGAGTGTTCCCATCGACTGGACTTGATGATGTTAGGAAGATATTCGGTCGTTTGGTATCGAAAAAGGACCAAACCGAGGCTACATGTCATCTGGACCAGGAGAAGGTCCATTAATTTGACTCCATCACGAGCCAATTGGGGAGTGTTCCTGTTGACTGGACTTGATGAGGCCAGGAAGACATTCGCTCGTTTGGTATCGAAGAGGGACCAAATCGAGGCTATATATCATCAGGACCGGGAGAAGGTCCATTAACTTGACTCCATCACGAGCCAATTGGGGAATGTTCCCGTTGACTGGACTTGATGAGGCCAGGAAGACATTTACTCGCTTGGTATCGAAGAGGGACCAAACTGAGACTACATGTCATATGGACTAGGAGAAGATCCATTAACTTGACTCTATCATTAGCCAATTGGGGAATATTCCCATCGACTGGACTTGATGAGGCCTGGAAGACATTCGATCGTTGGTATCGAAGAGTGACCAAACCGAGGCTACATGTCGTCTATACCAGGAGAAGGTCCATTAACATGACTCCATCACGAGCCAATTGGAGAGTGCTCCCGTCGATTGGACTTGATGAGGCTATGAAGACATTCACTTGCTTGGTATCGAAGAAGGACCAAATCGAGCCTAAATATTATCTAGACCAGGAGAAGGTCCATTACCTTGACTTGTCTATGTACCAACGTAGTAAAGGTATCCAGTCGACAATACTTCATTGTTTGCCGAGTGTCTCTTGTTTGCCTCGATTTTCCAACTTGTAATAAATACAACGTTGGTTTCGAGGCTTTTTTTATGGGAAAATGAAGGGTCACTGTATGGAAGTGTATAAGAATCCTTGATGGGTTTTACTTACTTTATTTATAATAACTTCTCTCGAGTCGTAAGGTTGGAAGGCTTTCCTCGAATTTAAAGTATCCTTCTTTTCCCTTCTTCATGTTCTTCAATTCTTCAACTTGTTTGTAGGGTATATTCAACTTGTTCTTGGCTAGAGTTAGAAATTTGATCTTTAATTTGGTTTGGGGATTTTAGGATTGTGTTTGTGTGAAACCTAGGTTTGATCCTCTATCATATTGGTTTTTGGTTGAATCATTGTTTGTAGGGTAAACTGACATGTCGTCTGAAGGTTGCTCAAGCTCAAGTGATTCATTGGTGAAGATATTTATAGGCTCGCCCTTACGGGTCATCTCCCATTATAGTATGTATGGTAGGGATACACTGAGTGGGGGTGATGAAGATGTGTTGACTGTCACATCAATAGAGCTTCGGCTGGTACTCCTAAGAATGTGCCAGCTCTACGATCTATTCCTGTCGAGTCGAGTGAACCTAGTATAAGTGAACCAACCAATCTTCTAACCAAAAATCCTCAAAGTAGTGTAACCGAGAGAGTCATGAGGGAGATTAAAATAAAGTACCGGTTCCCTGAGTCGGTTCAATTTAGGTTGGCTTCTTCAATAGAACGAATCGACTATAGGATTCCTGGGTGGATTGGGTTCTATGAACGTTCCTTTACAGATGGGTTTAGGTTCTCAGTTCCAAACCTTGTGTGTGAAGTATTAGATCACTATGGAATAGCCCCTTCCCAGCTTATGCCAAACACATAGAGGGTTTTGATGTCCGTTGAGGTTTTAGTTTATGAGTTGGGAATCAGATTCAAAGTGAAGGACTTACTATACACTTATTATATGAAGGAACATGTAGTGGAGAAAGAGAGATACCACTTGTTCCTTCGACAAAAGAGGGAATATTTGATTTCTGGGCTGACTACAAATGATATAGGGGGCTGGCAAAAGACTTAATTTTTGTAAAGGGAGAGGGTGTGTTCGGATCGACTAGGCCTGGTAGAATTTCCGAGTGTTGTGAAATTACGAGTGAGTGTTAGTCACATTCTTTTCTTGCTTTTAGACTCAATGTACCTCTTACATTATTTTCCTGTTTCTTTCGTAGGTTCAAACTGTAATCATAGCTTCGACGTGACGCATGGGGTCATGGAAAATACAAACTATATTCTGAGTCTTCCTCCGCCTGATAGGAATTAGAGGGTGGTGTTGGCGGAGAAAAGGTTAAGGTTGGCACCGCTGTGGAAATAAGTTTTCTATCCCGAAGGTATCACTCTACCTCTGACCAAACATATACTGACAGTCATACTCATAATCTGGGTTTATCGACTCCTATACGAAGAGATTTTCTTTTTGCAGACTCTAACCCCAGAGGAAAATTTTTACGCATTGGAGAGGATGAGCCAATTCAAGCTACCTTCTGTCGAGGAAATGTTCGAACGTAGGAAGAAAAAGAAGGCTAAAGGGACGAAACTCGAAGTCATTCATGAACCCCATTAGCCGAAAAAGGATTTTGGTCATTCAGTCCCATCAGAACCTGTTTGCAAAACATCGTGTGGGTCTGGGCATCCCTCTAAGAAGAGGAAGCAATTGATGGATCTTGAAGAGGACCCAGAGAATGTCGTGATCAAGATACTGAGGAGCACGACTGTTATGTCGGATCCATCCAGTTTGTCCGGATTTACCGAGGGTTTGTTGCAGGAGGAGGACGAAAGTCAAATGTTGACACTCGGGCCGCTGGAGGTTGCAAAAAGAGCCGTCGCACGGAACTACAAGGTAATAATTTTTGATTTCAATAGTTCATTTCGCCGTTCCACTAACCTTCTACATTGATGTTTATAGACTCTGGAGTACGCCATATTCCAGCAGAAATATATGGAAGCGAGCTTGAGAAAGTCGAGAGATTTGGAGAAGTCTAATGCTACACTGCGAAAAGAATTGACTGAGGCCAAAGCTACTTCTGAGGATTCCAAAAAGAAAGCAAAGGAAGCTGAGAGAGTGGTCTATGCCGTGAAAGCTAAACTGGAGATGGCGTCAAATGAATTAGAGGCAGTTAAGGAAAATATTGTTTAACTGGAGGGCCAAAAGGCTGAATTGCTGGATAGGCTGGAAGGCGTAGCCATGGAGGCCATTATAAAGGACAGATGTCTTCTGATAGGGTAATTTCTGGTAGGGGAGCATAGCACTTGGAATCCTCGAAAATGGATCTTAATGAGTGAGAGGTTGGAGACAGGGCTTTCTCTGTCGATCGAGGAAGCAGAGGTGGAAGGAGGACAGAAGGTCAGCTGCAAGGAAGTGACCACAGAGGAGATCAGAGGGACCGTTGCCGAGAAATTTGAAGAGGCCCAAATGACTATTGATATTATTGAGAAGGCTGTTGAAGTCGCCGTAGTAGAGTCGGGACCGGAGCCGCTAATAGAGACTGACCCTCTTTCCCAGCCGGTCGACTCATTTTTATTCGTAGTGTCATTTCGGCCCGTTTTGTAAAGACAATGTTTTGATTGTGAATAAATACTTCGAATGTAGTTTGGACATTTATTTTCCTGTCGTCTAGAATGAAATCACATTTGTTAATAGCTCGTTTAATAGACTTAAGAAAAATTCCATAAATGTATTGAAATTACATAAAGGTAAAGATGGAAACAGAAATCAAACAAATTGGTCGCCCTATTGCGGTTGAATGGTGATTTGTCGAGTGGTTATCGGTACTTCTTGAGGTGAATGGCATTCCAGCTTTTATGGACATGCCTCATATCTTCTTTTTCTAATTTGTAGGCTCAGTGGCCTATAATTTTCTTGATGATGTATGGGCCTTCCCAAGTAGTCCCGAGCTTCACACCTTTAGCTTCCTTGATATTTTGAAGACTCGACGAAGGACACAGTCTCATTCTTTGAAAGTTTTACTTCTCACGTTTTTATCGAAGTGTTTAGACATCTTCCGTCGGTAGGCTGCGAGCCGTATGGACGCATTCTCCCTTAATTCTTCAACAGTGTTGAGTGCATTGGTCATGAGTCTATTGTTTATATCCTCATCAACCCATTTGTACCATGGTGATGGCACACCGTAGTCGGTTGGAATGACTGCTTCGGTTCCAAAGGTCAATGAGAACGGTGTTTCGCCTGTAGATGATCTTATTGTTATTCGATACGACTATAAGACTCCCGAGGGTCTGTCTGCCCGGGCTCATTTCGCTTTCTCCATCCTCTTTTTTAGAGTATTCATTATCATTTTATTGGAAGACTCAGCTTGTCTGTTGGCTTGTGGGTAGCATAGAGTGGAGAAGCTGAGCTTGATTCCCTAATTCTTGCAGAAATCCTGGAAGCGGTGACTGATGAACTGGGATCCATTATCAGTGACAATCTCTTTAGGTAGGCCGAAATGATAGATAATGTTCTTCAAGATAAATCCTTGTACTTCTCGGTCCCTTATCCTCGCGAAGACCTCTGCCTCGATGCACTTTGAATAATAGTTTGTCAATGTGAGCATGTAGATTCGCTACCCAGGGGCGACTGAAAGCTTCCCAACAATGTCCATTCCCCATTTCATGAATGGCAAAGGAGTTAAGGAGGGGCTAAGCTTTTCAAGTGGAAGATGAGAGACTGGTGTAAATATTTGACATTTCTCACAATTGCGAGCATATTCAACTACTTCGGCTCGCATCGTCGATAAATAATATCCAACTGTATGGGCTTGGCATGCAAGACTCCTCCCACCGGAGTGATTCCTACATTGTCCTTCGTGCAGTTCGGCTTAAATATATTGCGCCTCTTCAGGAGAGAGGCATTTGAGATAGGGCTCGGTAAGTGACCTCCTTAACAGTTTGCTATCATACACGAAGAAACGCGCAGCCTGCTATTTTATCTTTCGGGTAACCATTTTATCTGTTGGTAATGATCTTTCATCAAAGTATTTGATTAGATGTGTCATCCATGAATCCACTTGTGTGATATTGGAGACGGCGCCACCTTCTATTTTAGTTATGGCTAGCCATTGCAAATACGCTACATGAATGGCTTGGATATTCCTTTCTTTTAGTGTGGATCTGAGGGTAGCCAAGGCATTCACGTGGGTGTTCTCGGCTCTTGGGCTCTGTGAAATTTCAAATGATTCAAATGTAGACTGGACTTCTTTTACCTTAGATAAATAGGCTGCCATCTGAGCCCATCGAGCCTGGTAGATTCCCTGAAGTTGATTGACGACAATTTTTGAATCGGACGTCGCCTACACTCTCCTCGCCCCAAACTCCTTGAGTAATGCAAGCCTGGCTATCAACGCTTCGTACTTGGCTTCATTGTTGGTAGTTTGGAAACCATATTTGAACACTTGTTGAATAATGTCTTCTGCAGGAGTAGTGATCATAACTCCTAACCCGGAACCACGTCTACTGGATAAAAATTCCACCGAGAGTTTCCACACTTCTGTAGACTGGACACAATGTACCTCTTCTCCCATATCCCCTTGTGAATTGGGACTAAAGTTTGCCATGAAATCCTCGAGAGCCTGGGACTTGATGGCGGTCCGTGGTTGATAGGTGATGTCGTATTCCTCAAGTTCAACAGCCCAGGGCTTGTGAAGAATGCTTCGTAACGGGTAGGTGGAATACACGGTGATAGGATGACCCTGGAAATAGGGGCAAAGTTTTCGTACCACCATCACCGGAGTGAGGACTAATTTCTCCATTAGAGTATACCGAGTCTCAGGGTCGAGGAGGGCTCTACTTACATAGTAGACTGAATGCTGTTGTCCTCCATCTTCCTATATCAGAACTACACTGACCGCTTGTGGCGAAACTCTAAGATAAAGGTACAGCCTTTCACCATCGACTGGCTTGGATATGAAAGGTGGTGTGGTCAGGTATTATTTCAATCTGGTCAAGGCTTCTTTGCAGGCCGGGGTCCACTCAAATTTCTTTGACTTACCGAGGGTGGAGAAAAATAAGAAGCTCTTATCGGTAGACTTGGAGATGAATCTATTGAGAGTCGATAGCCTCCCCGTAAGTCGTATGACTTCTTTTGGGTTTGTTGGGGATGGAATTTTGAGTATGGACTTTATCTGTTCCGGATTAGTTTCTATTCCTCGTCGAGTGACTATGTACCCAAGGAATTTCCCCGAAGCTACACCAAGGCATACTTGGTAGGGTTCAGTTTCATCCCATACTTCTTCATTAAGTTGAATGCCTCCCCAAGGTGTTCTAGGTGCTGCTCGGCTTGTAAAGACTTCACCAACATATCATCGATGTAGACCTCTATAGTTTTCCCAATCTGATAGGAAAACATCTTGTTCACAAGTCGTTGGTAGGTAGCACCTGTATTCTTCAGCCCGAATGACATTACTTTATAGCTGTAGATCCCCATGTTGGTGACAAAGGCCGGTTTATCCCGATCATTCGGATGCATGAGGATCTAGTTCTAGCCTGAATACGCATCCATGAAACTTAATAGTTCATGCCCTACTGTAGCGTCGACTAATGAATCAAAATGTGGGAGTGGGAAGGAGTCCTTTGGACATGCCTTGTTCAGGTCTGTGAAGTCAATGCAAACTCGCCATTTGCCATTCTTCTTCCGTAAGACCACGAAGTTGGTGAGCCAGTCTGGGTACTGCACTTCTTTGACTGATCCATTCTCTAATAATTTCTGAACTTCCTTGTCGATGACCCGGTTCCTTTCTGGAGCAAACTTCCTCATCTTTTGCTTAACATACGGGTAGGTCAGATCCACATGTAGCTCATATGTCATCAATTCTGGGTCTATTCCTATCATATCTCAATGCGACTAGGTGAAACAATCATGGTGCTTTTGGAGGAAATCCACCAGTTTGGCGCGTAGCACCGAATCGAGGTTGGCTCCAACTCGGGCCTTGTGGTCCAGGTAGTGTGGGTGAATCTGGACCTCATAGAGTTCCTCCACTTTTAGTACATCTGCGTAGTCTCGACAAGATCCTTCTTATAATTGCTATGCCGACTGGGATTTAGGCTTTAGAATGGTTTGGTAACAAGCCTTGGAAGCAAGTTGATCCCCTCTAATCTCTTGGACTCCCCATTTAGTTGGAAACTTCAACATCTGGTGGCAAGTGGATGAAACAGCTCGCATCTCATGGATCTATGGTCATCTCATTATTAGATTATAGGCTGAAGGGCAATCAAGGACTAGGAACGTAATCATTTTATTGATTCGCCATGTCTATACTAGGAGATAGATTTCCCCCACAGTGAATTTCTCATCCTCGCTGAAGTCTATCAAAGCCGTAGAACGACGATTTAATTTCTCCAATCCTCCTCCCATGTCATTGAGGGCCGCCAGGAAGATGATATTGGCTGATGATCCAGTTTCAACTAGCACTCTCTTGATCATGAAGTTGACCATTTACAAGGAAATAACTATGGCATCGTGGTGTGGATTCCTATGACTGGATTCTCTGTCATCCGATAACTCAATCGTTAATCCAGTGTAGTCTCCTGCTACAGTCTCCTCGTGGTCCGAGGCGACAGAAGACACCATCTTGGTTTTTTGTTTCACTGCCGAATAAGAGACCCCACTTACTTCTGAGCCTCATGAGATAAGATTGACTGTTTTGTTGATTGATGGAGGGGAATTGGGATTTCTCCTCGGTCATCTTTTTCTTCTCTCCGGGCTAATATAACTTTCCCTTTTCTCCGTAAGCAGGTCTTTTAAGTGCCCTTGGTTTAGCACTTCCAAGACTTCCAACTTTAGTGTTATACAGTCGGTCGTCGTGTGCCCGTAGTCTCGATGAAATTCACACCATCTACTGGTATCTTTCTTCCCGGAGCCTTCCTTGGAGCGTGGAGGCCACTTTACTTCATTCCCCATCATTCTGAGGACTGAGACGAGTTCACTCGGTGATATGGTGAAGTTTTAGTCCGGAAGTCTAGGTGCACTATTAGTTGTTCTCTCTCTTCTGTCATAAGGAATTGGCCCACGATTGGGGGGCCCTGTCATAGGGGTGGGAATCCCTTGGATGATATGTTCTTCAGTCAGTTGTATGCTGGTCCCTCCTACCGAATTCTTTCGGTCATCTGGATAAGCGAGTTCCCTTCTCTTGTAGACTGGAAGAACTCTCCCTTCTAGCATTCCTCTTATCCTCTTCCCATCTGATCTTTGTTCTAGCTCTGGCCAAGGCCTGGTCCATGGTGTAACATCGATTCTTCGTTAGCTTTTTGTAGAGGTCGCTATCAGCCAACCACCCATTACAAAATGCTTCTACCGCTGTCGGCTGAGAGAGATCTGAGATAGAAATCCTTTCCTTATTGAAGCGTGAGATGTAGTTTCGTAGAGACTCTCCCTTCCGCTGTTGTATCATATTGAGGTCATCTGTGGTCTTCTTGAACTTGCATGAACTAGCGAAGTGTCCTACGAGCTTGTCTACTGATTCTTTGTAGAATCCAATCGATTGGTATGGTAAATTTATAAACCATGTGAGGCCTGGACCGGCCAATGTCTCTCCGAATCCTCTACATATTCCTAATTCCCTCTGGTGTGGAGAAAGACCTGTGGACATCATCTTATACTTGTAATGGATTATATGGTTATCGGGGTCAGTTGATCCATCCTACAATTTCATCTCAGGAGGGCTAAACTTTCGTGGGAGCTCGACCTAGTTGATCCCTTCGACAAAAGAAGTATCTGTCAAGGTTCATGCTCTGTTTTTTCTCAAAAGGCAGCCTGGCTCCAGGTAGGCTAGACAGAATTGCTTCCTTGAATTCCTCTATTTCCTTGTGCATAGACGAGGCTGTCATTGTTGTTGGTTCGCCTGGAGGGACTTTTTGGTTTCTCCATTGTCCGATTGGATGATCTTCAGAAAGGGGACCCTCGTTTCCCTCATTGCTTGGTATCTACACCGAATTAAGATGGCGACCTAGTATTACGAGGAGAGTTTGTCTACTCGGCTACGAATGGATGAAAATCATTCCAACTATCTTTTGAGGTCGCTATTGGTATTATTCATGGCCTAATTTTTCTTTTCTAGTACGTGTAGGCGTTCTTGGAGAATGGCCAACTGGTTGGCTATAAGATCTGAAGGTTCGCTTCCTGAAGCCATAGTGATGCTTGCAAGTTCTGTGTAGGCTGAATGAGAGCTTTATTTTCTATAAACCGCTAAGTCCCCACGAGGTCTACAATCGAGATTTCGTAGAGAGGCATTGGCGATCCTGTAAAATAAAGGTAGAGTAAGTGGGAGTAGACTATCCACTGGTGTGGTGGGTGCCGTAGGCACTCCGAAGCCCAAGTCAATGATGGAAATGAGGTGTAAGAGTCGTAGAATGAGGAGTAAGGTCAGATGTTACCATGATCCCCGTAGGATGCGGTGAGGGCGATAGGTGGGAGTGGAAGCAATAAGGTGAATATGATTGAGCTTTGGGTAGTAGAGATTGAATGCCCTTCCCTCTGGACCCTCTTCGTTTATATACACACCTTAGAGGGAGTGTATGCATGTACTGCTCTTTGATTGCTTGTCCATTGGGAGTCGGTTACGGTCGACTTCATGAGGGGTATTTACTACATCTGCCCGTTGTAGGTGGGAATAACTTGTTCTTGTTTATGAGCTTGGGCGTAAGTGGACTGGCTCTTGGATGGTCTTTCGGTTATGGGTATTGATGCTCACCAAAAATAGGCTTTCTAAACATCCTCGGGCCCACTCAGACTTTATTAGAGTTGGCCTTTGAAGGGGTGATTTGGGCCTAGATCCCTTTGTTGGGAAGTCTGGGGAATGTTCAGCTTTAGACCTAAAGCAAAAGGTCGAAATTCCCCCTATATAAAATTTGGCCCGTTATGTGAGATGCAAGCATAAGATATACTAAGAGTTATTTTTTTTTTTATCACACACATGTATACACACAAAGCATTAAGGAAAAGAAACATATCATAGATGCATAGTCAAATATCCTATATACCGGGGACACATGCTTTAAGCTTATACATGCTATTTAGGCTACTAGCTCTTTTTGGTATTTTCATTTATTATACTTTTTTGTATTTTCCATTTTTTAAATATATATATTAGACACAACGAAATACTTGTTATTTTCCAATGGTACTTGGAGATCCCGAGTGCAGATCATATTACTGTCTATTCGAAATCAGATATGACATTTATATCTGAGTTCCCATCTTATACACTAATGGATATATAATATAGATAAGATAGTTCCTAGAACATTCCAATGATCTATTAAGCAAGATTATGTGTGAATTTAATCATTATAAGGTGCGGAATTACTTATAATGATCAATTTGGATTTTCAAAAATTTAAGTTGAGATCTCCAAGCTCCAAGCTTTGAGTGAAGATTCCAAGCTTTGAGTGAGTTTCACTATCACCTTAGAAGACTCCTTTTAGTACTAGCTTATTTGATCTTGTCACAAAATCAAAGAGAGGGAGAGAGGAGTTACACGCCCGTTACAAGTGTTCTAGGATTTGTGTTTTGTGTGTAGTGTGTTTGGATGAGAGAGAGATGAGTTTTAGTAAAAAAGCTTTTATCATTTTCACCTAAAACCATGTTGTTGAGTCTTGGTTTCACTTAAACCAAAACCAAGTGGTTGGAAAGTGAGTTGTTTTGGCATAAATGCTAACCACTCTCCCAACCACCACATGAGAGGTCGGCCCCACCTTTTGAATTCAAAATTCACACGATTTCTACGAATATTTACCGCGGCTCGGATCCGTTTAATCCGATTAATTTGGAATTAATCGGTAAATTAATATATTTGATATATTAAAAGAAATTGGATTTCGACGCGGAATTAAAATTAGATTTTAATTCGAGCGAACGAATTAATTTAGAATTAATTAGTTAGCGACGTGAATAGTGAATTCGCTAGGCGTAATCATTTAATTACGACACGACGGATAAATCCTTAATTTGGAATTAACGAACCCGAGCCCGAGATTATTTGCGAGTGCATTCGCATTTCGAATTCGAGTGCGGCACGTAAATCAAATCAAGCGTTAAATCATTCGTCACATCAAGCGTCAAATCAAACGTCACTGATTGATTGATGTGATTGATTGATTGAAAGACAACTTGACAACATGTCACTTTGATAAATTGACATGAATAGTTATGTGTGTTGGTGGAATAGTGTTGGTGGTTGAAAAGTATTTACCGTTTATTTTTTAAATGATTTATTTGGTAAATCTTTAATAATTTTGTTAAAAAAATATATAAATGATTTTGGAAATTGTTTTATAACCTCACCAACACATTTCTTCATAATCTTCTTTCTTTATCTCTCCATGGAACTCACGCCCAAGCGGCTTTGAAACAGCCACTGTTTGGCCGAAAATGGTGAGCTATTTTGTGGGTTTTGTGGCAAAATCCAAGTTCTAGCACACTCCCGAGAGACATACGAAGGTGTTAGGGAAACTCACCCACGAGCCGGGAATCGTTCATTGAAGATTCGAAGCTCAAATTCATGGAACAAAACTGAAAACTGCAAGCGGTGGACTGCTCATTGTTGGCGCACCTTGGAGGGCTGAAAAATGGTTTTGTTAGTCATCAATTCGTCTCAACCGATCAATGTAAGTATTCCGCAACTTCTTTGATTTGTTTTCACATATATTTCATGCTTGTTTGATGATCTTGGGACCTAGATTTAGATCAACAATGGCATCAAGAGCCTAGGTTCAAGCATGAAACTTTTAGGGCTTAAAATTGGGTAAATTGATTTTGAGCATGATTTGGTTAAATTGTTTGATTGAGCATGTTTAAATGATGTTTAATTGAAGTTTGATTGGATCAATTTCATGAAATTGTGTTTGGAACAAATTTCCCCTAAATTGAAGTGTTGGCCGAAACTTAGGGTTTATGGAATTCTTGGAATTTTTCATTTTGATTCATTGGAAGAATTGTAATGATGTTGGATGATGTTAATTTGAGATGGAATTGGATTTAATTTTGAATTGAACAAAATCCCCAAAATGCTTATGTTGGCCGAATGCATTAAGTCCCTAATGTCTTGGAATTTTGATTTTTTAATTCATTGGATGTGTTGGAAATCATTTGGGATAAGGACTTAATATCGATTGTGAAATTAATTGGATTGAATTCGAATCGGATAAAAAGTCCCTCCTTGGCCAAGACACTTTAAGCATGTAAATGGGTTTGATTTTTCATCAAAGTATGTTGGACATGTGATGATGATAAAAGCATGATTTATTGGACTAATTTAATGTTTTGGAAATATTGATTTAGGTGATTAATCATGATATACACTTTAGGTTAATTAAATTGGAAATTTGGAAGTAATTTAATTATTTGGGCCTTAAAATTGGATTTGGGCTTTTAAAGTTGTAAATGGGCTTATTGGGCTTTGTTGTACAAAGTTGGATTTAGGCAAATTGGATTGGATCCAATTGGGCCCAAAACCACTTCCGTTAAGCCCAATTGCGACTTAATGAACCTTTAAAGTTTAATTGGGCCTAATAGGCCAAGATTGATTTATGGGCTTATGGGGTAAATTCTGGATTGGATTTTGGTTATTCGGTTTGACCCGAGTTGACCAAAAGTCCACGCCTTAAGAAATCAATTAAAAGCCCATTAGACTTTAATTGAATTGACGTTGGACGTTAATCGGTCTTTGAGATGCGTTACGATTAAATTTGGAATTTAAGTCGTAAAAGGTTTATTATTAAAGTGTAATATTTAATTTGGAATTAAATAACGAATTAGAATTGAATGCATATTAAATTGGATTTAATGACGTAGTTTAATTCAATTCGAGAATTCGTACTTTTAGTACTAATTCGCAAAACGAGTTTGACTCGAACAAAATCAAATCGTTGTTTGAACATTGGATGATCACTAATGATCAGATTAATTAATTTGATTAGATTGATTGATAACATGCTTGTGTGAATACATGGTTGTGATGAATGAATAATGTATATCAGATGGATATTAGTTGGGTGGGGGCAATTTTGGAAATTGTTGTAATAAATTTGATTTATTAAATTGGACCTGCGTGTCCAGCCTTATCACCTCTATTCTCTTTGTATTCTCTTCTCACCTATTCCCCTCAATGTAAATGAGGTGTCTTTAGAAGTGTAGTGTAACGGGTAGAAGTAATACAAGTGCTAGTTTGAGAGAGAAATGGAGAGATTTGATCTAGGATCAATGTGTTAAGTATCCATCCGCATATCATTATTATTTATTTTCATATGCGCTTTATTATGTATTTAGAATGCATGTTTAAGGGTGTGTGATGATGAGACCTTAACAAAGATAATAAATTGGTAGCCAATTTGCACGCGAAAAACCCTCATCAAATATCATGCGTTTTTCCTTCCATTGAGTGATTCTTACTCAAGATCCGAGATTAGCATTGGGTTGTTGGCCAAAGTCAAGCCCTTTGTTCGTCGAAGATGTGTTTGAATCACGAGAGCTTTGTTCCATATTGGTGTCTTGTCCAAGTTGTGGTTTGTTGGCCAAAGTCAAGACCACTTCTTGTCCATCGACATTGATTACGAAGTTTTCCATGGTCAATGGGTCACGCTTGACTGGGATCACTAGGTTTGTTGTGCCAAAGCCAAGGCTTAGTTGATTCAGAGGAAAGAGGTTAGGCAATACATTGGATGTATTGGCATATATAAGATATATGTTTTGGAATTGGATGTCCCCCTACCGGATCTAGGAATTGGATTGGATCAAATTGATCTTAGAGATCTACCTAGTTAATTATCATACAATTTGTTGGCCAAAGTCAAGATTGTGTGATATTTAGCGGGATCCTAGCCCACTAGGAAACACGGTTTCCCGAGTACTCGATAGAGGGTTAGAGACTCGCCGAAAAATAGTGGGAGGCAAGAATTGAATTTGTAATATTCGTTTAATTTCTTGCCATACGCGCTCAAATAAATATCATTCGTCGTTACAAAAAAAAATTAAATGTTAGTTGGACTAATATTTAAATGTTGTTTTAATAAATAGTTGGACTATATTCAAACCATTTAATTATAGTTGATTTTATAATTGGATTATAGTAATCAATATAATTGATTTTTAATCTATTAAAATTATAGTTGATTAAATAGTTGGACTATTGTAATCATTATAATATATAGTACCTAAATCATTGATTAAATAGTTGGACTATTAGAATCAAGCTATAAAATTGAAAGATTGACGTTTAATGCATAATCCTAGGATTAAAATATTTTAAATAGTTTAATTTTCAAATTGGGAAAAATTTCAGGATGGTCTTGGAAAAATAATAAGTTACTTTATTTGATAAAATAACCTATTATGCCTTAGCCCAGAATTAAGCAAATAGTAGAGCATAATCTTTGGAAGATTTATGTGATGATGACTTTAGTGCTTAATTCAATATACTTGTAATAAATCTATGTTTAGATTTAAGAAGTATTATATTTGCAATTAATAATTCTTGGAGAATTAATGACTAATCTCAAGGAGATAAAGTCAAACTTTGCAATTAGATAAGTAGCGCAAAGCGCACTTTACGTCAATATTCTAGAAATCCAAGGCTTGGCCAAAGACTTCTGAAATATTGAAAAAGGGTAAAGGCAAAATCATTATGATCTTCTGGGAAGATAAAAGACATATCCCAAAGTGACTGTCGTTTGGATATGGCATACACGAAGGAATTAAAGAAAGGGCAAGGCTCTGACTTTAAGGATGTTTGTCAAAATTATGTCCATTACTAGTATTAAAATTGGATTTTAAAATACTTACTATGGTACATAAAATATATGTATTGATGTTCAGAATCTGCTGTGAGCAAGATCCTGACTTCAAGCTGAGGTTAATCTGTGAATCGGAAATGGGACGAAAGTCACTGTTTCAACCATAGATACCTAAATTTAGGAACTACCTTCGGGTATGTACTTAAATTAGGAAACTGTTATAATGTAACTAATTAGACTAGAAACATTATCTCTATATCAGTGTTTAATCCATTGTGGATAAACCTTTATATTCTAGAACACTAAAGTGTTTCATTATATAAAGATGACATTGAGATAAATACATTAGATGTGAATAACAGTATTTATATTTTGAATATAAATAAAATCTCGAACATATAATATGACAAACTAATAGCTCATACTGATTTGATCAAAAAGAGACTTATTTGTGGCATTGTTGTCGGGGACACAATTAAACAAGAGTCGTATATCCACACTTTTGAAGAGTGGGTACTAGGACTGATTTGATTATTAAAATAAAGTCTACGAATCTAGGTAAAGTACCTAAAACACTATTTACTTGGTAATAGTGTAAGTGCCACCGATCTGTTAGCCCTATTCATAGTGAAGTAAGTGGGCCCATATCTAGCTAGGCTAGATGTGGATATGAATGTTTCGTGACCTTAACGGATGTGGCATCACGTTATGATTATGTGTTTCTTTTAAAGAACACAACTCGGAAACCATTAGAGTTTCGACAAGAAATAGACAAACAGATCTGCTAAAGTGTTAAACCGTCACGGTAGGATCGTAATGGAAAATACTTAAGCAATAAGTTTCATAAATACTTGAAAGAGTATAATATTCTTTCAATGAGGACTCCTCCTGGAACACGTCAGTTTGACGGTGTGTCCGTACGGAGAAACTGAATTTTGTTGGACATGATAAGGTTAATCATGAGTCGCTCTGAGCTACATTTTCCTTCAAAGATAAGCATAAACAGTGCAAAACTTATTTTGAATAAGGTTCCATGTAGATTCTTTTTGACAGACTTCATATTGGATATGAACTGGAAGGAAACAGGGTTTCACACTCCGGAAGATTTGGAATGTCGGGCTTACGTTTGGATGATACCAAACTAGAACCCAAATCGGATAAGTGCCAAATATAGGTTATCATAGGGAAAACCATAAGTATAGTACTTATACATCTCACTAGAGAACAATTGTGATTGTTGCTCACCATGCGATCTTCATTAGAGGATTACCGATATGCAGTGGTAAGTGGGAGGATGGTATAACTCGATGAAAATCGGAGTAATAATGTTTCAGGCATGAAGTCCTTAATGGAACACAAATAGTTCATCAAGTATGAAACTATACCATTAATCTTCGTATACACAAGAACGCGTAGATCGGAGAGAATCAGAAAACAACCTGGGGTATGGGTTTCTGATCTCATCTCATAAAGATGTTAATCTTAATAAGGTATACCAACCGACTACGTATGAGGAAGTGATACAAGGTATCGACTCCCTTTTATGGCAAAATGCCATGAGTCCAAAATGGATTCCATGTAAAATAACTTTGTTAAGATACTAGTTGATGTACCATAAGGCATTGTGCCTATAGATACTGTATAAGTCTTCAAGGAAGACATACATGGATGACAACATACCAACGTACTAAGCCAGGCTTGTAACAGAAAGGTATCGTTATCAACATTGTGTTGATTACGGTTCAACCTTTTAACCTGTTGCCACGGTAAATCCATTTGGATAATGCTTGCTGTAGCTGCACGTTTCATTTATGAAATATGTCAGTTAAAGATCAAAATCGTTTTCCTTAAACGGAAACCTTTTAGAGGATGTTTAAACATCATGACGATTTTGTCGTACTAAAACCAGCAAACAAGTTTTGCAGGTTATTCGATCCTGTTTAGATTGAAGCAAGCATTAGGTTCTTGGAACTAACGTTTTGATGTAATCATAATGGTGTATGATTGAATTCAAAACGAAAATGATTCTTGTGTATATAAGGAGGTTAGTGGGAGTGCACTGACAATGAATGTCGTGCATAAAATAATGATAACATGTATGTCATTTCTTGAAAATGATATTTCCATAAAACAGTCGGCGAAAACTTGGCTTTCGAGAAAATTCTCCATAGAATTCTTGCGAGTAACAACCATTATTCTAGGAATAAAGATCTACTGGGATAGATTAAGTTGTTAAAACTCTGTGAGAACTCGTACATTGAAAAATGTACGTGACCTGGTGTCTCATACGCTTTGAGCATATGGATTCACAATCAAGCCAATCCAAGTGATAGTCACTGGATTGATGTTAAGAATATCCGTTAGAATCTTAGAGATCTAAGGATGCTGTCTTAATCCGTTGAGAAGGAGAACTTGAAGTGACTGGGATCACTACTGCAAATTTCCAAACCGATAAAACGACTGAAAGTCGCAAACGGTACTATACAGTTTGAATAACGGTACAGTGAGCTGGAAATCTTCCTAGCAAGATACTGTTACCGAATAAACAACAAATGCGGATTATTACTACAGTTGAGGCAGCAATAGAAGCCATTTGGGTCGATAATAAATCTAATTAGATTAGATAAATTTCTATTAGCAGCTGAGCTAGGCGTCAGCACAGGCTAAAGAATTAATGGTCTCATCAACGATCCAGATACATACTTCGACTATTCATCTGATTCGTTCGGATCATACATCGTGGCGATGTGATGATCGTATAAATCGCATCAGACGATAATCATACAAATCCGCTGACGAAAGCTTTTCTCAGCAATTTGAGCCAACCATACATAGTTCGGGTGTTAGGCACTCGAGTGACTGGCTATAGGCCAAGTGGGAGATTGTTGGACAGTTATGACCCATAGCATCACTATTTGTACAAATCATGGTGTTGTTGTACAAATTAACTATGTGACATAGGAGATTGCACTCTTATCATTTGTGATTAGATCACCTAGATATATAAATGATGAGAGGTCCTTATGATTTGTTCCTTGATTGAGAATGATATGAGACAGTATCAATCAACGAAGGATAAATCATTAAATATCCCTAGTCAGAGTATTATCGAGATTGGACATCAATAAATACGTAAAAGACTAGTATCGCACTTGTGCGCGTTGTGAAGACACAACAGCATAGTTCTCATATATTTAAGTATTGGATACTTATGCAAGTGCGGTAGGAGGTTGTGTTTCACCGATGGTACGGAAAACAGCTTCGCTCTGGATAGACCCCCTCAGAATCCCATTGGTAGTTTGACTATGTGTCTATGGGAGTCCGACATCAGGGTAGGTGTATTTGGTCTTAACTTGAGACTTGCACCGCTAATGCTTATGACAATCAATATACTTTGGTTGAGGTCGTCCAGGGCTTTAACCGGTTCTGTGTACGCCGATACTGGGTATATTGAGAATCGTAGAGTATTTGGTGTGATGTCAAGACGGAAGTATCACTCCAGTCATAGTGGAGATGATGTCACGCAGGATACGGTATTAGTACTCTTAAGTGCTGCGCGGCCATCGAGATATTATGACTAGGTCATGTATATCCGATTATAGGGACTAGTTACCAGACATCCGACATGTGCTTCGTACGGGGCAGACACAACTCCAGCCTCAGGCCTAACACGTGACCATCCGATACTGGATAGATATGCACTATACGATGTATACTACGTCTGATATAGATCACATATTCCTGTAAGGATATTTCCGGAGAATTGGGTAGGCATGGCGCTTTGCTAGAAGCCAACCTTGTCTTGTGAATCGGTAAAACGTAGTACTTGGTACGTACGTGTTCGGATAGTCCGACGACTGTATTTACTGCCAACATATCCGGGGATCTCATGGGTCACTTCCCACTAATTCACCGATGATGTATGACTCGCACTTTAATTAACCTGAGATTAATTCGATGAGAGAGAAAATTAATCTAGGATTAATTTCTGAGATATTTTATCTAGGATAAAATATCAATAAAAGAGAGATAACGATTAATTTGGAATTAATCGGTAAATTAATATATTTGATATATTAAAAGAAATTGGATTTCGACGCGGAATTAAAATTAGATTTTAATTCGGGCGAACGAATTAATTTAGAATTAATTCGTTAGCGATGTGAATAGTGAATTCGCTAGGCGTAGTCATTTAATTACGACCCGACGGATAAATTGTTAATTTGGAATTAACGAAACCGAGCCCGAGATTATTTGTGAGCGCATTCACATTTCGAATTCGAGTGCGGCACGTAAATCAAGTCAAGCGTTAAATCATTCGTCACATCAAGCATCAAATCAAACGTCACTTTGAGTGATGTGATATTTGATTGATTGATGTGATTGATTGATTGAAAGATAACTTGAAAACATGTCAATTTGTTAAAGTGACATGAATAGTTAATGTGTGTTGGTGGAATAGTGTTGGTGGTTGAAAAGTATTTACCATTTATTTTTTAAATGATTTATTTGGTAAATCTTTAATAATTTTGTTAAAAAAATATATAAATGATTTTGGAAATTGTTTTATAACCTCACCAACACATTTCTTCATAATCTTCTCTCTTTATCTCTCCATGGAACTCACGCCCAATGGGCTGTGAAACAGCCACTGTTTGGCCGAAAATGGTGAGCTATTTTGTGGGTTTTATGGCAAAATCCAAGTGCCAGCACACTCCCGAGAGACATACGAAGGTGTTAGGGAAACTCACCCACGAGCCGGGAATCGTTCATTGAAGATTCGAAGCTCAAATTCATGGAACAAAACTGAAAACTGCAAGCAGTGGACTGCTCACTGTTGCGCACCTTGGAGGGCTGAAAAATGGTTTTGTTCGTCATCAATTCATCTCAACCGATCAATGTAAGTATTCTGCAACTTCTTTGATTTGTTTTCAAACATATTTCATGCTTGTTTGATGATCTTGGGACCTAGATTTAGACCAACAATTAAAATGAAACTTTCTCACCAATTGCCATGATTAAATCCATTCGGATAATGCTTGCTATTGCTGCATATTTCGATTACGAGATATGGCAGATGGACGTCAAAACCGCTTTCCTTAACGGAAACCTTTTAGAGGATGTTTACATGCAACAGCCTGATGGTTTTATCGTACCAAGACTTTCAAACAAGTTTTGTAAGTTAAATCGATCCATTTATGGATTGAAGCAAGCATCGCGATCTTGGAACCAACGTTTTGATGAGATCATAAAAGAATATGATTTCATTCAAAACGAGGATGATCTTTATGTATATAAGAAGGTTAGTGGGAGCGCACTGACATTCATAGTCCTTTACGTTGATGATGTATTGCTTATGGCAATGACATTCTTATGTTAACGTCAGTGAAAGCTTGGCTTTCATTAAAATTCTCCATGAAAGATCTGGGAGAAGCGGCCTTTATTCTAGGAATAAAGATCCACCGGGATAGATCTAAAAAGCTGCTTGGACTCTCCCAGAGTATATATGTTGATAAAGTGTTGAAGAGATTCAACATGGATCAGTCCAAGAGGGGACTATTGCCAGTGTCATATGGTGTCACTCTATCTAAGGACATGTGTCCTAAAACTCAAGATGAGAGAGACAGCATACGTCCGATACCGTTCGCCTCGGTAGTCGGATCGATCATGTATGCCATGATATGTATGCGACCTGATGTCTTCTATGCTTTAAGCATGTGTAGTCGCTATCAGGACGATCCATGTGATGGTCACTGGATGGCGGTTAAAAATATCCTTACGTATCTTAGACGAACTAAGGATGCTTTCTTAATATATGGAGATAGAGAACTTGAGGTAACTTGGTATACCGATGCAAGTTTCCAAATCGACAAAGACGACTGTAAGTCTCAATCCGGGTACATATTTTTTTTGAATAACGGAGCAGTAAGCTGGAAATTTTCCAAGCAAGAGACTGTTGCCAATTCAACAACAGAAGCAGAGTATATTGCTGCAGCTGAAGTAGCAAAAGGCAGTTTGGATCTGAAAATTCCTAATTGGATTAGGAGTACTTTGTTAACAGCTGAGCCGTTCCATTATATTGTGACAATAACGGGACTATAGCGCAGGCTAAGGAACCGCAGTCTCATCAACGATCCAAGCATGTTCTTCAACGTTTTCATTTGATTCGTGAGATCATACATCGTGGCGATGTGAAGATCGAGAAGGTCGCATCAGATGACAACCTTGCAGATCCGCTGACAAAAGCTATACCTCAGCAGAAGTTTGAACAACATGTACATAGTTCAGGTGTTAGATGCTTCAGTGACTGACTCTAAGTGGGAGATTGTTGGACAGTTATGACCCATAGCGTCACTATGTGTAAAAGACATTGTGGTTTTTGTACAAATTAACTATGTAGCATTGGAAATTGTCTTTTATCATTTTGTAATTTGTTTACTTGGATATGTAAATGATAAAAGTCCTTATGATTAGTTTCGAATTGATAAGATATGAGACAATATCAATTCAAAATGGTTTAATCATTAAAACATCCCTAGTCGTAGTATTATCTAGATTGGACATCGATAATGCAGAATAGACTAGTATTTCACTTGTGCGTGTTATGGAAGCGTAACATTATAGTTCTCATATATTTAAGTATATGATACTTATGCAAGTACGGTAGGAGGTTGTGTTTTCCGATAGTACGGAAACAGCTTCGCTCTAGATAGACCCCACGGAATCCCATTGGTAGTATGTCTATATATCTATGGAATTCTGCATCAGGGTAGGTGTATTTGGTCTTAACCCGAGACTTGCATCGCTAGTACTTGTGACAATTAATACGCTTTGGTTTTGGTCGTCCGGGACTTTAACAGGTTCTGTGTACGCCTCTTCTGAGTTTATTGAGAATCGTAGTGTATTGGATGTGATGTCAAGACGGAAGTATCACTTCAGTCATATGAAGATGATGATCACACAGGGATACAGAACTGGTTCTCTAATGTGTTGCAACCATCGAAATAATATGACAAGGTCATGATTATCCGATTAAAGAGACTAGCTGCTTGTGATCCGATATATGCTTCGTATGTGGCAGACACTATTCCAGCCCCAGGCCTTGCATGTGACATCTGATACTGGATCCCTATACGCAATACTACGTATACTATGCCGGAAAAAGATCGTATATTCCATTAAGAATATTTATGGAGAATTGGGTAGACACGGTGCTTTACTAGAAGCCAACCATGTATTCGATATATTAAACAAAATTAGATTTCAACGCGGAATTAAAATTAGATTTTAATTCGGGCAAATGAGTTAATTTAGAATTAATTCGTTAGCGACGTGAATAGTAATTTTGCTAGGCATAATTATTTAATTAAATTTGATTTAATTACGTCTCGATGAAAGTTCGTTAATTCGGAATTAGCGAACCCGAGCCCGGGAGTGTTTGCGGGCCCACTCAGATTTCGAATCAAGTGGGGCCTACATGTCACATCACTTGTCACTTTAAGTTGCTTTTTGTGATGGGTTTAGGTGAAGACATGGTGATTGCTTGTCTTACACACAAGTTGACATGATGGTTGATCTTTACCAAATATTTGGTAAATGATTTTGATTTTTTAAATTAAAATTAAAGTCAACAAAATCAAATTACATTCCATTCCTCTCATACCATTCACGCCCATCTTCAAAGAGAACACTCTCCATTTCTTTTCTCTCTTAGCCAAACAAGGGAGTAAAAGATAAGGAAATTTGTGGCAAGTTTCCTATGTTGCTAGCACATTCAAGAATCATTAGAGGTGATAGGGAAACCCACCTTGGAGCTTGGAATCAACAAGACAAATCTTGGAGCTTAGGCTTGACCCTTGGCCGAATACATAAAGAGGTTCTTGGAGCTTAATTTTCTTCTCAACACATCTCAAATCCGTTCAATGTAAGTGTGTTTCTGCCTCGCTTCATTTTGTATTCATTGTTTTCATTGCTTAAACTTGATCTTGGGACTATATTAGAAACCAACATGGACCTCCAAGTCCGAAACATATATCAATATATATGCCAATGTATCCAATATATTTACCTAACCTTTTTCCTCTGAATCAACTAAGCCTTGGCTTTGGCTCAACAAGCTTAATGATTCCAGTTAAGCGGGACCCATTGACTTTTGAAAGCTTCGTAATCCATATCGATGAACAAGAAGTGATCTTGACTTTGGCCAACAAATCACAACTTGCCCAAGACATGCGATATGGAACAAAGCCTTCATGATTCAAACACATCCGCGATGGACAAAGGTCTTGACTTTGGCCAACAAACCAATGCCAATCTTGGATCTTGAGAATGAATCACTCAATGGAAGGAAAACGCTTAATATTAGTTGGGGTTTTTCGCGTAATCGGCAACCAATTAATTATCTTTGATTAGGTATCATCATACACCCTTAAGCATGCATTCTAAAAGCATAATAAGACGCGATAAATAAATTAATAATGATATGAGGATAGATATCTCGTAAATTATTCCTAGAATAAATCACTCTCTTTCCTCTCCCCGGCTAGCACTATTCTAACTTCTACCCAATTACATAATACATCAAAGAAACCTCATTAACATTGAGGGGAATTGGTGAGAAAAGAATTACAAAGAATAAAGAGATAATAGGCTGGACACGCAGGTCCAATTAATAAATTCTAAAATTATTACAATTTCTAAAATTACCCTCACCCTTCTAATATCCATCTGATATACATTATTCATACAACACATTCATGTATTCCCACAAAACTTGTTATTCAATCAATCTAATCCAATTAATTAATATTTGAATTAATGACCATCCAATGTTCAAACAACGATTTGATTTGCGCGAGTCCAACTCGTTTAAGAATAAATACTTAAAGTATGTATTCTTGAATTATATCGAACTACAACTTTAAATCCAATTTATTTGTATTCAATACTAATTCAAATTTAATTCCAAATTAAACACTTACACTTATTTATGTGCCTTAAAGATTTGGATTCCAAATCCAATCTTAATGGGTCTCAAAGGCCCATTAACATCCAATTTCATTTTAATTAAAGTCCAATGGGCTTTTAATTGATTCTTAAGGCATGGGCTTTGGCCATAATGGATCAAACCCAAAATGCCAAGGCCCAATAGGAATCACCCTATTACTAACAAATTAATTTAGGCCCATTAGGCACAATTAAATTCTTTAAAGGCCCAATTGATATATTTGGACTTTATGGAATTGATTTTGGGCCCAATTGGATCCAATCCATAAGTCCAAAACCAAACTTGGTCTAACCAAGTCTATTAAGCCCAAATACACACTTTTAGTCCAATTAAAATTTAAAGGTTAATTATTATAATTTTAATATTCCAAATATCATAATTATTATAATTAAAGTGTATTAGCCATGATTAATTAATCAAACTTAATATTTCCAAAACACGAATTAACTAATTAATCATGCTTAATCAATCAATTTATGCTCAACACAAATTGAAGCAAAACATATCATTCCATGCTCATCATGCTCTTTGAATTTAACATAATCATTATTGACTTTGATTCCAATCTAATCAAACCAACAATCAACATTTATATCATGCATTGAAACACATCCAATGTTGTTTAAAAAAAAAAATCAAAGTGCAGTCCACTGCTAGGGTATTCGGCCATGCTATAGAGATTTGGGATTTTTGATCCAATCAATTTATCTCAAATCTAATCATGCATAACTCTAAGTTAACATAATCTAAGCATACTCAAAGAAATCAATTTGAAGAATTCATGCTCAAAACATAAAAACCCCAAATTAAAGTCTCATGAACCCTATAAAAAATCATGCTTAAAATTGTCTCTGATACCATTGTTAGTGTTCCTAGAACATGTCAATGATCTATTAACAAGATTATGTGTGAATTTAATCATTATAAGGTACAGAATTACTTACAATGATCGGTTTGGATTTTCAAAAATTTGACTTGAGATCTCCAAGCTCTAAGCTTTGAGTGATGATTCCAAGTTTTGAGTGAGTTTTCCTATCACCTTAGAAGACTCTTTTTAGTTCTAGCTTGTTTGATCTTGCTACAAAATCACAGATTGGGTTTGTGTTTTATGTGTAGTGTGTTTGGATGAGAGAGAGATGAGTTTTAGTAAAAGGCTTTGACCCTTTTCACCTAAAACAATATTGTTGAGTCTTGGTTTCACTTAAACCAAAACCAAGTGGTTGGAAAGTGAGTAGTTTTGGCATAAATGCCAACCACTCTCCCAACCACCACATGTGATGTGGGGCCCACATTTTGAATTCAAAATTCAAACGATTTCTACGAATGTTTACCGTGGATCGGATCCGTTTAATCCGATTAAACAAATTTTCATCGCTAAATAATTAAATCTAATTTAATTAAATAATGACGCTTCATAAATATATTACGAATGTCGTTTATGAATTAATTCTAAATTAATCTGTTCGCTAGCATTAAAGTCTGACTTTAATTTCGTATTGAAATTTAATTCCAATTAATATATCCGATATATTAATTTTAGCCCATATAAATAAATTAAATAGAAAAAATATAATTTGACTATTAAATTTATTTTACCAATTAATTCCAAATTAATCGCGTTCTCTCTCTTCCGAACATATTTAATCCCAGATTAAATAATACCTCAATTAATCCCAGATTAATTTTTTCTCTCTTAATTAATCACAAATTAATTTTCTAATCGAGTCAACTGTCATCGGTGAATCTTTGGGAAGCGACCCAAGAGACCCCTGGATATGTTGGCAGTAAATCTGGTTATCGTACTATCTGATTAAGTGCGTATCTCGTAGCATGTGCTTACTGATTTACAAGACATGGTTGGCTTCTAGCAAAGCACCGTGCCTACCCAATTCTCCAGAAATATTCTTAATGGAATATACAATCTTTATCAGGTGTAGTATACATAGTATTACATATAGTGATCTAGTATTGGATGTCATATGCAAGGCCTGAGGATGGGGTAGTGTCTCCCCCGTACGAAACATATATCGGATCACAAGTAACTAGTCTCTTCAATCAGATAATCATGATGTTGTCATATTATCCCGATGGTTGCAACACATTAGAGTACCAGTTATGTATCCCTGTGTGATCATCATCTTCATATGACTGAAGTGATACTTACATCTTGACATCACATCCAATACTCTACGATTCTCAATAAACCCAGAAGAGGCATACACAGAATCTTTTAAAGTCCCGGAGGACCAAACTAAAGCGTATTAATTGTCGCAAGTATTAGTGATGCAAGTCTCAGATTAAGACCAAATACACCTACCTTGAATCGGATTCTAATAGACACATAGTCATACTACCAATGGGATTCCGAGGGGTCTATCCGGAGCGAAGCTGTTCCCGAACCATCGGTAAACACAACCTCATATCACACTTGCATAAGTAACAAATACTTAAATATATGAGAACTATGCCGTTGTGCTCCCACAATGCGCACAAGTGTAATACTAGTCTATTCCGTATTATCAATGTCCAGTCTCGATAATACTATGACTATGGATATTTAATGATTAAACCTTAGTGGATTGATACTGTCTCATATCTTATAATTCGGAACTAATCATAAAGACTTCTATCATTTATATATTCAAGTAATCTAATTACATAATGATAAATAGCAATTTTCATTGTCACATAGTTAATTTGTACAAAAACCACAATGTCATTTACAAATAGTGACGCTATGGGTCATAATTGTCTAAAAAAGACACACACTGACAAATAACATGTAATGCAAAAGTAAAATGTAAAATGCAATCATGCAAATATAAAAAGGAATGCACACACAAATGCAATGCTGAAAGATGAATGCATCATCTAAGAAAAGATACACTGAAATGCATTCTCATTAAGCCCTTTAGGATTAATGCATTCTGAAGTTATTGGGACATAATGTTCCTTTCTCACCCAAATTCTCCTAGAAATCTCTTTCACTAGCGAATTCCTCGTCAACATAATAAGATTCTTACTAATGAAAAAAGTCTGTTTGGAAAGTGTAGAGACTTGAAGAGTTAGATTCGAAGAATCAAATCTAAGGTGAGTATTTTTAGACCTTTTCATTAGTTCGTTGAACAAGAAACACTTCGAGATCCAATATGTCCTGATTTACCATAGTGATGAAAAGTAAGTACAAATCTCGGACGAGAATGAGATTTACCAAAATAATGTTAGGGTTGGTGCTCAAAGTTCCAATCTGGATCGTATTTCTGTCTGATTCATAAATACAAGTAATTCTATTTTCATAATATTACTAATTTTATGGTAGTACCCTTGTCTTTTATATACGTATTCGATCTAATTATGATTAGATATCTGAGTATGATTAGATCGAAACTAAATTTGGTTTAGTGATACGTGTATATTTGACAAAGACCCTAGGATTTACAATATAGTACGCAGTTACAAAGTAGTTTGTAATTGACATTTGGAAGCATACTATAAGATGTATATCCTTAAATAAAGTTCAAGGTCAAGATTTAGTACACGGGTCGGTTTATAAAATCCGCTGAAACCAGCACATGTCGTATATCGTGACTTGGTATGATGATTTATCCCAATGAACCGTGAGTCTCGGGAGACTCTTATAGGCATGTATGTGTTTATTTGATAAACACTGAATGACTTGTTGGGAAGCGGCCGCGAGTGCGTAGCAGAAAAATATAAAATTATGATATCGTTTTCCCTTTGCCCAAGACCCATTTGTTTTGATTATTCTAAAAGCCTACACATGTTTACTATATATATTCTAAGCATAAAACTCATAAAACATGCAAAGAACATAAACCTAAACATGCTAACTATCATAAGAACTCTAATTAAAATAAAGAAAGAAAAATGACTTACTTGAGCCGTAGACTCCTTCAGTCCTCCCTCTAAACTACAAGCTTTCCTCGAACTCAGCAAGCTCTTCCACATTCCAAAGAGCAACCCAAGTGTGTGGCCTCCAAAGATGCACACACCAAAGCCAAAACTCAACGGCAAGACTACGCCTTGAGTGCACGAGTATTTTGCCCTTGGTGCTAGCCAAGGCAAATACCTCAAAATATTTAACTCGAGGTTCCTCTAGTCAATTAGACTTAAGGATCCTCAAAATCAATGGATTACTCTTAAACTTTAGAGTTGCTCACTTATATAAACCCAAGATATGAAAGGTTTGGTGCAACAATTTACGAAGATTTCATTGGGTTTATATAGTGCTCCAAAGAAAACAAAATTAATTAAGAATCCGATATCGGATAAAAGACAATTTAATCTTAGCCATTGGATCTTAATTTAGTGGTTTAATGAGATTATAAAACCCTAATAAGAGTTTGGGTCGAATTAGAATTCAAAACAAATAACAAAAATTTTACTATTCACGAGTTACTATTCACATAGTACTATTCACGCATTACTATTCATGTGAATAGAAATTTTTTTAAAATCTATTTATTCCAATTCCCAAAGTGCCCCTATCGTAATTCACCAATCCCTAAGCCACTATGGAACCTCATAAATGATCTGTTCAATAATTAAACAAATTGAACCATTTATGAACAATTCCTACAGTAATCATATATGCTGTTAAATATGTACTGTGCACTATTAACCATTGATTTCGACTTTTTTTTGTGTGACCTTTTAGGTTCCCCTCAAGTTGGACATGAAAGGAATCATGATAATTTAATCAAACATAAATTATCCTCCGATCAGATAGTCGTTCGATTTCAATGACCAAGGTTGACATCTAGCAACATGCCAAGGCCCTCAAATGAGAAGGAAAGATATATACCCATTCTGTATGCAATTTACATATGATACGGTCCCTCTCATCACTGAATCCCCACCTATTGACCTATGGTACGGAAAGTGTCTACCCATATGGTCAAAGGTATGATGTTGATAGTGTCATGAATCGTGCTAACCCAAGATCTCACGTGATTCTTCCGCTATGGCCACAATCTCAAGCACTGATCACACGTATCAACCCGCAAACTGAAATACTACTATTATAAGAAAATATTATCCGAGAGAGTGGCAATTCTCTGTTGTACCTTTACAAACTTCATGTGTTTCAACAAATGACCCAATCATACCCTTATGACCGGATCTTTTTAACCGGGGATGGAGAATGTCAAAGTTATTTGATCCACACTTAAGATTGTAAAGTCCTCAAGTCTAAGGACTAGTCATATAATCGATACATGAATGTTCGAATGTTCTCACAGACATATGGGATAAACCCTCATTATAAAAAATTTCAACGGTCAGTTCGAGGGACACGAGCAACTCATGCATCCATGTGATACACCAAGCGGACGGATCTCTGCTAGTAGCCTATGACATCGGCTACCCCACTTAAGGGCGGATCATATCATCATGCTAGTCTCTCCGCTTTATGAACGCCCAATTATTCACAAAACTATGACTATGAATATTTAAGAGTAATGATTCTCATAAGGTATGGACGCCATCGTC
This sequence comes from Zanthoxylum bungeanum, assembly GCA_019454045.1. Lineage (NCBI taxonomy): Eukaryota > Viridiplantae > Streptophyta > Magnoliopsida > Sapindales > Rutaceae > Zanthoxylum > Zanthoxylum bungeanum. The sequence continues at coordinate 202,829 of SKCR01044119.1, forward strand.
TTATTACTTCAAGGGCTTTATTACAGTGTTGATGATTCATATAAGTTATGTAAGACACGTATAATAAAGATTTTCATTTTATTAATTAATGAAAATATTACAAATACATGTACACATAGCCCATCCACAAGTTGGGTATAGGGCATATCCCTAACATTCTCCCACTTTCACTATAGCCAACTAGTATGAATCTGGACACCATACTCTCGGGTGTGCCTATCCTACTTTTGTTGAGTCAGCCCTTTAGTTAGAGAATATGCAAGATTATCTTCCATTCTCGTGATGAATTTGTTTATCCAGACTACTTCTTTAGCTGCCTTAGATGCTGCAATATACTCGGCTTCAGTGGTAGAGTCCGCTGTAGTTTACTATTTTGAGCTTTTCCAACTGACAGCACCGCCATTCAAAGTACACAGATATCCTGTTTGTGATCTGATGTCTTCCCTATCGGTCTGAAAGCTCACATCACAGTAACCAATGACTTTCATCTCAGAACAGTCTCTGTATGTCAAAAATATATCATTTGTTATTCTTAGATACTTGAGGATTGTTTTGACAGCTGCCCAGTGTTGCTCAGCAGGATTTACCTGATACCTGCTCGTTATGCTAAGAGCATAAGAGACATCAGGTCTTGTACATAGCATGACGTACATAATCGATCCTATTACTGAAGCATAAGGGATCACACTCTACGCTCTCTATCTGAAAGGACATTGCTCCTTAGATAATTTGATTCCATGACAAGTAGGTAAATTACCTCTTTTGGAATCTTCCATTTTGAATCTTTTAAAAACTTTATCTATGTACGTAGATTAAGAAAGTCCTAACAATCTCTTAGATCTATCAGGGTAGATCTTAATGCCGAGGATGTAGGTTGTTTCTCCCAAATCTTTAATGGAGAAATTCTGAGATAACCATTGCTTGGTGGCTTGCATCATATGAATATCATTCCCGATGATTAATATGCCATCGACATATAATACGAGAAATACAACAGCATTCCCACTATTTTTCTGTAAACACAAGGCTCGTTTACATTTTTGATGAAGTCAAATTCTTTGATTGTCTTATCAAATCGTATATTCCAACTTCTGGAGGCTTGCTTGAGTCCATAAATGGATCTTTTAAGCTTGCATACTTTATTATGATCATCCTTAGATGCAAACCCCTCCGGTTCTGTCATATAGACTTCCTCTACGAGGTTCGTATTAAGGAAAGCTATTTTGACATCCATCTGCCAAATCTCATAATCAAAGTGTGCAGCTAGTTCCAGTAAAATTTGAATGGACTTTATCATTACAATAGGCGAGAAGGTTTCCTTATAGTCAATTCCTTGGAATTGCCTATAATCTTTTGCCACCAACCTAGACTTATAGGTTTGGATGTTGCCTTCTTCATCAATTTTACACTTGTAAATCCACTTGCAGCCTATGGGTATATCATGTTTAGGTTTATGTTCTTTGCATGTTTTTATGAGTTTTATGCTTAGAATATATATAGTAATATGCCTAGGCTTATAGAATAATCAAAACAAATGGGTCTTGGGCAAAGGGAAAGCGGCATAATAATTTTATTTTCCGCTGCGTACTCACGGTCGCTTCCCAACACGTGAAGCGGCATGAAGGTTAAATTGAACGCTGAGAGGAATGTAATGCGAATGTGAACGCTGATATCTTCATCCAATCTCTTCAAAATTCTTTTCCAGTTACTCTGAGATCTTCAAAATTCTTTATAACTCAATTGAACTTGGTTTTTTAGACCCAATATATTTTTTAATAAAAAATTTTAAAATTTTGATATAAAGCTATCGACCATTCTCTGACCCATTTTTTAAAAAACTTTATAATCTAAATTAACGTCTTTGACTCTCTTTACTCATTCAATTACATTTTAATAATAAATATTAAAAATTTATCATAGGCTACTTATCCCTCTCTCTAGGGTGGATGATCGCTAAAACCTAAAGGCAATGATTTAAATAACAGATCATTTCGATTAGTTGAACTATGCATCGGTCTGCTGGTTGGTCCCAAAAAACTCGCCTATTATTAATCTGGTCCAAGACTCGGTGACTTAGGAGGTTGAACTGCGATCCGATTTAATCGGTCACGGGTCAGACATGTTTTTGATTTTATTTTAATTTTTTTTTTGAAATTAAAATGAAAAATAAATTTATTATTATATTTTAGTTATGATTTTGTAAAAATCTTATAATGTTTTAAAAATATTAAAATTAGTATTAATTATAAATTTTTTCAACATTTATTCAATTTATCATATTTATATATAAATACACATTAAAATAATAATTTTTTTATCAACTCCCAGTTGAATCCTGGTCCGACATCTTACCTTTGACCCTCTCGCCATCCCGTGTTGATGGACCGGATTTAAAACATTGCCTAAAGGGTCTGGATAGTTCCGATAAAATTTAGATATTAACATTTTTAACTTTCAATATTTTTAGCCTTAAAATTATTTTTTGTTCTAAATATTCTTTTAGTTTTTTAAACTCCACTTTTAATGGAAAAGCTGATATTCACTGGATTTTAATCTGTTTAAGTGTGTGTGTGTGTGTGTGTAGAGATAAAACGTAAAAAAGAAAAAAGAAAATCTCAATAATATAATTTTATTGAATGAAAGATCTATGAGGTCTTGACACTCAGAAAATAAAATCCTAAGTAATGTAAAATTACTAAATTAGGGTAATTCAAATTACTAAAATATACTAATTATTGCTGGGGCTTTTTGTGACAAGTATTTGAATAGAATGGTAAGAGCAGAGATGAAATTTTCCCTTTTGGGAGGACGAATGTTTAGAGGATTTTGGTTACTCCTCGGCCGGGCATGGTGTACGGACCCGATTTCCCGAATCCGACCGACTAGGGGACACATCATAGTGCAGGTTTCAGAGACCGACAACATCAGAGCCGAAACCGACCACATTAGCCCGTAGGCTCATTTCGGTACTATTTTCCCTCATTGTTCGGGATAGTGAGCTCGGATATTTTGGGTCGGGTCGGGAGTAGTTTGGGTAGTTCGGCATGCCATTAGGCCAACCTCACGACGACTGACCTGTAACCAAGCATGTTTGAACTTTTCCCATTGACACATATCGCTATACGAGACACCTTTACAGGCAGTCATCATAATTGTTGAGTGTGGCAACGTACCAAGCGACGTGATGTGACAAGGAGTCAGATGACAGGTTTACTTTCGGCAAGGCAGTTAGGACAGAGAGCCTATCAATTTGCCGAAAATCTGCGTGGCTGACGTCATGGAGATATGGGAACAGTGTTGTATTTTCCTAAGTATATAAATGGAGGGTAGTCTCATTTGTAAGGGTTAGTAAAAAACCCCATAAAAAAAGTATAGTTTGTAAAATCAAAAACAAGGCAAACTACTCAATTCCATTATACCACCTTTAAATTCACTCCACCGAACCAAGTTAAACCCTCTTGTTGATCTTGTGGTAATTTTTTCTCATGCCAAATTTACTTTTGATTTACCATAACCAAACAAATTCACGGTTGAATGAGGATTTTCACGGGGTGTTTCCCGAAACTGCCCCGGAAATAAAAATCACTTGTCAATAGTTGGCGCCGTCTGTGGGGGCTAGAGAAAAAATAGCTTGCGTAGTATGACAATGGCAAAAGAAAAGAACCATAGATCGTCAGTGAGTTCAACAACAGAGTGGATGGAGAAACTGGAGAAAAGCATGAGAAATGATAGGGAGACGAACCAGACCCTCATGAAAGCCATGTGCAGAAAATGGAAAGACTGGAAAAATCAAAATTACAAGGTTGGAAGCTGGTCCAAGTCGAAGGAGAGATGAGATAGCAAAAGGGAAAAAGGTTGTAGATCTAGGCAAAGACGATGAACCCAAGAGGAAGGATCCCCAGAGGGTGAGGTCAGTTGTGATAACATGAGCCTTGCCAGAGGAAAGAATGTAGGAAGAAAAAGAGGAGAGGCAAACGCCAGAGTCCTCCAATAATAGCCCACGCTCTAAGAAGAGGGAAAACGGAAGACATAATGATAGAATCGAGAGGCGTCTAGTCACGACACGCGTCGTGCTCGGAGTAGCGGGCGTGAAGAAGTCCGCGGGAGGCAGTGCGATAACACTAGTAACCATATGAAAGCCTGGTTCAGAATGGAGATGAAAAATAGAAAGAAAACCTGAAGGCAGATAAAGGGGATGGTCCAGACAGAGAGACGACATCCCCTTTTACGGAGGAGATCTTGTCAGCAGAATTCCCTAGATAGTTCACCATGTCATCTATGAACTCCTACAAGGGTAATACCGATCTTAAGTCCCATGTCGAGAGTTTCATTTTGCTAATGAAGGTTCAAGGGATGGTAGGAGAGGCCATCTGCAAGGTGTTCCCTTTAACCCTGAGTCGGCCCGTGATTTTATGGTTCAGAAGTTTGACCCCAGGAAGCATCAGTAGTTTCTCTCAGCTTAAGAAATATTTTGTTCAACATTTCGAAGGAGCGTGTGTGCCAAGAATGACAGTGGGAGCATTAAGATTGATGAACATGAGGATGATGAGCCATCTCGAGGTCGGGGTATACGAATTATCGGAGCCGCTGAAAAGTCTCAAAAGAGTCCTGAGGTTGAGAAGTTGTGGACTCACCTAAGGGTCCAGGACATTCCGGATTATGCCACTGCCCTAGAGTTGGCCAGAAAATTTTTTCTGATGGGGGAAGAAGAGAAGTTTACCCGGAATGGGGCAACTCAAAGAGAAAAGATGATAAGGTCAGAGATACCATGTAGGTCAGATAGAGAATTGAGGAAACACATCTAAGACAAAGGGAGTTCAGGCCAATGCCTCACAATAATGCACCATAGGATAGAAGGGCTCAGGTGCAAGTAAACCATGTGGTGGGAGGGGTAGTGTATACTCATTTGAACAAACCGTTGGCTCAAATTATCAGATAAATCCAAGATAAAAGCCTTCTGGTGGAGCCAGACCTGAGGAAATCTCCAGCGGAGAAAAAGAACGAGAGGTCATATTGTGTGCATCATAATATGAAGGGGCATACGGTGGAAGGTTGTAGGGACCTGCAGGAGTAGGTGGAGAACCTAACGTAAAATGGTTATTTGAGTGATTATATCGACCAAGAGGCTATGACAGCCCGATAACAACAGAAACCTAGACAAATGTATACCATCCCTGGCAGAAAGACACTGGCTGGAGACTCAAATCGATCAAGGAAGAGTTATAGCAGGTTTCGAGGATCAGAAGTATTGACAACAGAGTAGGCAAGGGTTCAAATGGGGCGATTGATCCCAATTATATTCACGGATGAAGATACCCATAAGGTGAGCTTCCCTCACGACGATGCACTAATAATCAAGGCTGTGATAGGAGAAGTTAAGGTGGATAGGATCCTTGTGGATCTGGGGAGTGCAGTTGACATAATCTCCTAGGAAACCTTGGATGGTATGGGAGTGGAGTATGCCACTGTGACCCAGGATGGAACGCCCTTGTACAGGTTTGGAGGTGTAATAGTCGTTCCTTTGGGTAGAATACAGTTGGCCATAATGACTTAGATTTCACCCCACACCTGGACGATCATGATGGACTTTACAATGGTAGATTATATTAGCAGTTACCAGGTTAATATGGGACGCCTTTCATGATGAAAATGAAGGCTGCAATGTCATGCTATTATCTGAAATTGAAGTTTCCCACCCGAGACAGGATTGGAATAGTGTGTGGAAGTCGGAAAGTAGCCAGAAGCTGTTTCACTACTATCTCCAAGGAGACTCTATACGTCGAAGAAGACAATAGGAAGAGGAAAGGCAGAGAAGAGGAGGAAATGGCAATCGAATCTCCGGACCCACGACCCGAGTATTTTACCCAGATGGGAGCAGATGAGGAGTTGGAATTGGTAGAGCTCTTCTGTCCTGGGAAAATTATAAAAGTGGGAGCAGGTTCGGAGAAAAAATTGAAACAAGACTTGTTAGAGTTTATGAAGGAATATACATATATTTTTGCTTGTGGGCATGGTGACATGCCCAGGATAGATCCCAAGTTCATCAGTCATTGATTAGCAGTGGATCCGGTTCATAAACCAGTCAAGCAAAAGAGAAGAATCTTCAGTCAGGAGCGCTGCGGGGTGATAGTGGCCGAAGTGGAAAGGCTTTTAAAGGCCAATTTTATCAAAGAGGTAAAATACCCGGAATGGGTATCAAATGTGGTCTTGGTCAAAAAGGCCAGCGGAAAGTGGATGATGTGTATGGATTTCTCCTATATCAACAAGGTCTGCCTGAAGGAAAGTTTCCCGCTTCCGAAGGTAGATCAACTGGTGGATTCAACAGAATGTCATGGGCTGCTTAATTTTACGAATGCCTTCTCGGGATATAACCAGGTCTAGATGCATCCCGAGGATGAGGAGAGAACAGCTTTCATCATAGATCAGGGGTTGTATTGATATAAGGTGATGCCTTTCGGATTGAAAAATGATGGGGCTACATTTCATAGGTTGGTGAACAAGGTTTTCAAGCCCCTAATCGGCAGAACCATGCAGGTGCATGTTGATGATATGATAATAATGACCAAAAAGCCTAAGGATCACTTGATCGACCTCATGAGACTTTTCAGCTGTTAAGGAAGCATAATATGAGGCTGAACCAGGAGAAATGTGCGTTCGGAGTAGCATCGGGAATATTTTGGGATAGTGTTCGGGGTATAGAAGTAAATCCGTAAAATATCAGAGCCATTTTAGAGTTGAAGCCCCCCAGAACTGTCAAAGAGGTGCAGAGCTTAACATGCCGAGTAGCTGCGTTAAACCGGTTTATCTCTAGAGCTACTGACAAATGCCACCCTTTCTTCAAGTTGATCAAGAAGGCAAAGAAAGAAGTCGGCTGGACGGTGGAATGGGAATGGACATTACAATTGAAGTAATACTTGGCTCAGCCCCCACTTCTGGCCAAGCCAATTCCCAGTTAGACTTTGTTCCTATATTTAACTATTTCTGAACATGTTGTGAGCTCAATGCTAGTGTATGAGGCCGACAAGGTCCAAAGACCGATGTACTATACTAGTAAGGCTTTGCTGGATACAGAGACCAGATATTTGGCCAGGAATTAGTGGAATTGTCCTTGATTTCGGCAGCCCAGAAGTTACGACCTTAATTTCAGGCTCATCTTATTGGGGTATATACTGACCACCCTCTAAGACAGATCCTACACAAGCCAGAGGTCTCAGATCGATTAGTGAAGTGGTCAGTGGAACTGAATGAGCACGACATATCCTATCTGCCAAGAGCAGCAGTAAAGGGATAGGCTTTAGCAGACTTTGTAGCCGAGTTCATAGAGCCGTATATTTTAGAAGTCTAGGAGACCAAGTGAGAATTTTCGGTGAATTGTTACGGAGCCGGAGTTGTCCTGCGGAGCAGTGATGGTGAAGAGGTGGTATATGCTTTGAGATTAGCCTTTGAGGCAACAAGTAATGAGGTTGAATATGAGGCCATTTTTACCAGCTTGTGGTTATGCATGGCAGTCGTCATCTGAGATATAGTTTTGAAGAGTGACTCCCAGCTGGCCATCGAACAGTCAAAAGGCAAGTTCCAGGCCAGAGAACCAAACATAATAGCTTATCAGGCCCCCCGTGAAGAAGTTGGCGGGGGAAATGAGTAATGTACTGTTCTAGCAAATTGGTCGGGAAAGTAACCATCAGGCATACTCTTTGGCTCGGCTGGCATCATAAACTAAGTCGGAGAAGCCTAGAACTATCCCTCTGGTATGCTTACAGGTGAAGAGTGTCGGGGAGCCGGAGATGATGGAAGTGGAAGTAGGGGGAATACCTCTTGGATGGACTCGATTAGGAAGTACTTGGAATCTGCGGAGACGTCTGAAGATAAGAATGAGACAAAGAAGCCAAAGTACCATATTTCTAAATTATGCATGGTTGAAGGAATATTATACCGTAAAAGGTATATGGTGCCGCTTTTGAGATGTCTTACGTCCGAGGAAGCGGACTATGTGCTTAGCGAAATTCAAGAATGGGTTTACGGGAGTCACATCGGGGGTAGTCAAATACATATAAGGAGTTAAAGTATGGATTCTTTTGGCCGACCATGGATCAGGATAGGATGAAGATAGCACAGAAGTGTGAGGGATGTCAGAAGAATGCAAACATTCACCATCAACCAGCAGAGTAGTTGACCACCTAGTCAGTTTCTAGCCGTTCACCCAGTGGTGGCTGGACATCATTGGGCCAATGCCAGCAGGGCGAGGACAGGTCAAGTACACTATTATTACCATTGACTATTTCACCAAGTGGATAGAAGTCGATGAAGAATATTGTATGAATGTCATACATAAGAGGATCTAGGTAAAAAATTAGTAATAAAAAATTATCTATAGAGAGCAAACAAAGAAGGTAATTTGTTTATGGTTTACTTATAACTCTTGACCATTCTATAGTTGTATGGAGACTTAGATCCGAGATCGTCCATGTGGTGACATGAGAATGAAGAGACCTTATATGTCGTGATCATATAGGACTGGACATATATAAAAATGATTTTCCGATAATATATATAATTAAAAAAAATTCATTTCAATCTACTAGATGACCATATATGGAATAATATGAATTCTGAGTGTATTGCGAACTCATGCATGGTAGGTTATGTCATTTTATTTATAAATATGAGGTTAGTGTAGTGATGAACACTAAAAAGTGCACATTTATTAAAATCCATAAATTATCAGACCAGATTATCTTGGAAAGGATAGGGTCAATTTATGAGCAAAGGCTAAGAGTTGATCAATTAAATCCTGGGCAGTTCTGGCAGTGAAGAGGAGATCTTTTACAGGTTTTGACACGAACCCATTTCTCCGAGCATCATCAAGAAACACACAAAGAAAATCATAAAATCCATCAGCATTAAACAGTCCAATTGGTTTCTGGTGTATGTTTAAATTCACCCAAGATAGTACTGTAAAAATGTCCTCCATCGTACCCAAGCCACCTGGCAAAGCAATAAAAGCATCAACACGGTTAATCATTTCATCCAGTCATTCAGACATACCTGGCATAATAAGTTCCTCTCCATTTGATGGTCCTATAAGATTTGCCTCCTCTCCAGCACTAGTACCACAAAACACACAGATGTTTACAACTCATCTTCTTAAAGTAGCTTCCATTTTTTTTTTATGTATTTCTTTCTCAAACCTGGATGCCTTCAAAAGTGCAATGATGAGTTGAATTTATAGCACCTGAAAAGGGTGAGTAATAATAGCACTATTATCTTCCAAATGACGATTATTAGCTTAAACATTAAAATAAATCGTGAAAAGTCAAAAAATCTGGATTCTGTTGGCGAAAATAAAAATAATTACAACAGAAAAGAAAATCAAAGAAATTATTAGGGCAACAGAATTGTGTAAGCAATACCCCACTTGTTTGGCATATAAATCCATTAGGATGCGTCTCAAGAATTCATTCATTACTCAACCATCACTAATAAATTAGCTCTTATTTTTGTGATTGCCAAACACTATTCCTTTGGTCTTGTTTTGCCTTAATACTCCATTTTTACTTTTCCTACAAAAATAACGCACAAACTCAAAAATTCTACAACATATATAAATAAAATACACAAAAATTAAAATTTAAATAAAAATTTTACATGTGCTTCCTCCCCGCCATCACAAAATTTTTCGTATTCAGCCAGACATGACTGAAATCTATCTATCAAGGAGATTTTAGCATGGTTTTGGATGTCCGATTAAAGACAATCCCATGAGCGTTATTTTTGAAGGGTCTCTTCCAACGGTAAAGTGGCATAAATAATTTTGTCTCGTTCAGTGCTTGTGCCACCTTCTTAAACTTTTTTACTCTAATGGTTCATGAAAAGAGAGAAAGAAAATCAGGAGGTCTCGTATGGTGCTTGACCTAGAATGAGTGCACCATTTTGTAAAGTTTATGAGCAATGTCTTTGATCTGTACTCCCCAATATAGTGATGTTTTTCCTGAATGCATGAAATCTTCAATAAGAGTAGTTATTTGCCCCTCCATTTGTGCATCGTTCTCCATCTTTTCTTCACAGATGTATTTTAGGATTTCCGCATTCAGTTCTTCATCTATCATATGTGAAATGCATGCTCCATAAGTGTCAGCCTGAGGATATAAAGATGTGTCTGATTTTAGGTCTTCATCCTCTATGGTGGATATGATCGACTCAGGTAGCTCTTCTTCAAATATCAGTGCAAAGCATGCTTTGAGATCCTCATTTTGAGGATACAAAGTTTCATCCTCAATTTTTTTGGTGCATACAGCTCTGGTTCTTCTTCCTCATCAGGGTCCGAATAATAAAAATCAAATTGAGACTTTGCTTATTTAGGCTCCTGAACTGATACCTCTGCTTCTTAATATTGCTGAGTCTCTTCCTCTGTTAAGGTGTTATTATGAAACACTTGGTACTTGAAGGCATCATCAGTGTCATTTTCTCCTTACGATATGTAATTCAGGTTTTCTATTAATTGTCTAATTTGATCTGTCATCCTCTGTATGGATTCCGCTTGACTATGAAAGCTTCATGTTCCTCGAGCCAATCTTTAAGTATGTGAATCAACTGATCTTCATTTGATGGTTCTGGTTCTTGATGAAGATTGTAGGTTGATGGTGGATAAGATGGAGAATAGGGGTTAGTGAAATATGCTGGTTCATCATACCTTGAAAGATTCTGATAGTTCTACCACCCTGAGAGATATATGCATTGATCACTCACGTGGTTACGATCATATATCTCACATTTCCTCATTGCGTTCTGAGATGATTAAGCAAACACATCTCCGCATTGCATTCTACGATGATTGGGCAAACATTGTATTATATGGCTCTGACATCCAGTGACAATTATTGGACTGTACAACAGGCCTCAGAAACCCGGACTACTATTCTCTGATTTGGGGTGTATCTTCTTCTAGTAAAGCTCGTAATCTTTCAATCGTCCAATAATAATCCATTGTTCAACCACCTGAAAAATAAAAGAAAGAAATAAAAATTACAAATAAAAATAAAGAAAAATAGATACAAGTAAATTAGATAGCTTCGAATTAATAACTCAAGAAAAATAAGACCCCGGAAATGGCGCCAAAAACTTGACCGGTGTGATCATACTCATTACGTAAACGGACGTATCACTCAAGTAGTATAAAAATATCTATCCCACAAGGACTTAATTTCTACTGTTGTTATTAATTGTCGATACTATTTATATACATGTATCTAATTATAATGAGAAGAGAATGATTGTTGATTGGCTGGCTAAATGTGGGTTTACTAAATAATTAAATTAATAAAAACACAAAAGAAAATACTAAGGAAAATAAATAAAATACACAAACATCTAGGGTTATGAAGGAAAATAAATAAAATACACAAACATCTAGGGCTATGATTCCACACAATATTATTCTAATGATGAATTGATTCTCTTATATATATGTAATAAATTAGTTTTCTAACCTGGAACACGAAAATATATAAAATCCTTTTCCGATGATCAGATGAAAACACCCAAGTAACCCAATTAATCATATTCCTATGTTAACCAAGTTTCCTGAATTCATTAAGTTCATGTTCCAATTATGTCTACCCCCGTCCGGCAGGTATATGTCTATCCTGGAAGGAAATCTCTTAAGGGTTATCTATCTTTAAGTGAGATCGTGGGCTATTGAGTCTATGGCTGAAACCTAAAATCACTTTTCCAAGTTCATTTTAAGTTTACCATATCAATCTTATTAATGGCCAGTTAACAAGAAGCATTAAGACTTAGACTCAATAAACTAGCCTAAAGTATTACCCATTATAGAAAGAAAATCAATTATTAAACTCGTGAATATTGTATTTCATCACTTCCCTAGAAATAAAAATAAAATGTTGGGGTTAGAGGATCCAGCTTTACTATTCTTAATTTAGAAATCTCCCTTATTATAATATAGAAATTATCAGTGATATTACCAACCGACGACATAGGCGGTATTCTGATTAAGTCAGATTTTCAATTAAATTCAACCGACCATAAAGGCGGTGTTATTATTTGTCCATAAACCACGCATATCGGCAGTAATCATCTGTCACATAAAGACAGACCATATAGCAGTGTCAAATTATGTCAAATAAATAAAGCCAACCATTAAGGCGGTATCAAATTTATTCCATATTATTAAATTATAATTTCCATATTATAACTAAGTGAGATTAATTTAAACTATAATAGTAAAAACTTCACCCTTCCCCCAGTGGAAAATTAACTACAAAACATTAAAAAAAAAAAAAGATAAAGAAAATAATTACTACTATTACTGGAAAAAAATACATAATTTAAATTAACAAAATTAAATACACAAGATACAATCCTTGGATCCTTATTAGAACCTTAAGGAAAGTGTGAAAGTTACAAATGAAATGACTTGGTATTTATAGGCAAAGAAAAGGCTTCCACAAATTTCTCCACCTATATCTCCACCAAACACTCGGAAGTTTGAAAATTTTTATTTTTTGATAATGACTTTAGTAATTAAATATAACACAATTTTAGATTGTTCATCAATTTCGGTCATGAAAACTTTAGAATTCGAAATTCCTACTAACGTCAAAGTTGTAGATCTTTGAATTTTCTTTAATCTGGAACTTGAATCACCTACATCTGATATCGGAATAAACATTCATGGCCAAAATATGAAAATTACGTCCGAAGTTAGAATGTCATTTCAAGTTTCCAACCTCCAAAATCCAAATGTCAAGTCCAGTTTTTGCCCTTATTTGTTCCATATTTTGTCCTGAATGATTCCATCGAGTCTCGATTTTATTTTATTGATAAAATAAATAAAAACACATCAAAATATTCATAAAACTCGAGAAACTATACAAAATATTAAGTAAAATGGCCGATAAATAGTGATATATTTTCCACTCATCACACCTCCAAACCTAATATTTTACTAGTCCTCGAGCAAAATAATAATATAAAATACAATTAATAATTAAAATTAAACTAAGCCACTTTCGTAGGGATCACTGTTGCATTTAGCGTATGCAACAAACCTTTAAACCCCAAGGTGTCCCTAATGGACGAGTTATAGTCTCGTGAGAGCTTACAGTGACGATACCCACAAACATCAAACTAATGCTCACAAAAGCAAAAAGACAAGAGAAAAGAGAATAAACAAATTAGTGACTAAACAATTGAAACTCCTTTTCCAAGCTAATCTTTCTAAATTACCAAATAAGTAAATTCTCCGATTATTTTTACCATTCTTTATATATACAACCAACAAGGTATTAATTAAATTATTATGCCCACAATATTTATAAGTGCATTTGAAAATATAGTAATATTTCTGTCCTAAAGTTATATAAGATTTCAGACTTTTTTTTAGCAATGAAATATTTTTTTATTTTTTTATTTTTCTTTCGATTTTTTGATTTTTTATATACAATATCTTCCATCCATGTAGCGAGCTTTGGTTAGTGACTCTCAAACCAGTTGGCTTTAAGGCACTAGGTGTTAAGACACCCCTACGGACTTAATTACTCGGATTTCAGATATATATTTTCTTATAATATCTTCAATCCGTGTAGCAAGCTTTATGTCAGTGACTCCCAAACCAGTTGATTTTAGGGCACGAGGTATTAAAAAATCCCTATAGACTTAATAACTCCAATCTCAAACGTTTTTTTTTTTATTTCATCGCTTATTTTAGATGCTTCCTCCAATTAAACTAGAGCAATGAATATTACAAATTTTTCAATTACAACTCATATCTGTATGTTTCCATGTATGTCGATAATACCAGTCAACTGAGCATATGAAGATCCATTTTAGGCAGTATTATAAAGAATTGCACAAATTAAATAATTCAAAAGGAAATAAACAAAAAAAATTAACTTGTTACGAAATAGGATGAGAAATGTCTCAGAAGTGGGAATTCCTTACACAGCTATCTCATACCAATTTCACCTAGTTAGTCAAATTAAAAGCACAAAAAATATGTTTTTTAATTTTTATAAATTTTTTTGAATTTTCTTTTTTGAAAATTTTTGACTAAAAATCAAATAAAAATAACACAATAAAACAAGATACTAGTCAATTATTTCCCTCCCCCAAAATTAAATGAGACATTGTCCATAATGTCTTAAAAAGTAGAAGAATAGTTTAGAAAACAGTACCTGGTTAGCTGACATTCTACATCTTTAAAAAAAATAAATGTTAAGATCCAATTTATCCGAGGCTTCTTACCACGATCATTATCAGATCAGTTTATCTTGGAAAGGATATGGTCAATTTGTGGTTCAAAGGCTAAGAGTTGATCAATTAAATCCTGGGTAGTTCTGGTAGTGAAGAGGAGATCTTTTACAGGTTTTGAAACGAACACATTTCTCCGGGAATCATCAAGAAACACACAAAGATAATCATAAAATCCATCAGCGTTAAACAGTCCAATCGATTTCTGGTGTATGTTTAAATTCACCCAAGATAGTACTGTAAAACTTTCCTCCATTTACCTAAGCCACCTAGCAAAGCAATATAAGCATCAGAACGGTTAATCATTTCAACCAGTCGTTCAGACATACTTGGCACAATAAGTTCCTCTCCATTTGATGGTCCTATAAGATTCACCTCCGCAACCAGCACTGGTAGCACACAAAACACATATATATTTACAACTCGTCTTCTTAAAGTAGCTTCCATTTTTTTTTATGTATTTCTTTCTCTAATCTGGATGCCTTCAAAAGTGCAATGATGAGTTGAATTTATAGCACCTGAAAAGGGTGAGTAATAATAGCACTAGGATCTTCCAAATGACGATTATTGGCTTAAACATTAAAATAAATCGTGAAGTGTCAAAAAGTCTAGACCCTGTTGGCGAAAAAAAAGATAATTACAATAGAAAAGAAAATCAAAGCAATTATTAAGGCAACAGAATTATGTAAGCAATACACCACTCGTTTGGCATATAAATCCATTAGGATGCTTCTCAAGAATCCATTCTTTACTCAGCCATCACTAATGAATTAGCTCTCACTTTTTTTATTGTCAAACACATTCCTTTTGTCTTTCTTTTCCTTAATACTCCGTTTTTACTTTTCCTACAAAATAACGCACAAACTCAAAAATTCTACAACACGTATAAATAAAATACACAAAAATAAAAATTAAATAAAAATTTTGAATGGGTTGCCTCCCCGCGAGCGCTAAATTTTATGTCTTCAGCCAAACGTGACTGAAATCTATCTATCAATGAGGTTTTAGTGTGGTTTTGGATGTCCGATTAAAGACAATCCCATAAGCATTGTTTTTGAATGGTCTATTCCAATGGTAAAGTGGCATAAAGAATTTTATCTTGTTCAGTGCTTGTGCCACGTTTTTAAACTTTTTCGCTCCAATAGTTCCTGAAAAGAAAGAAAGAAAATCAGGAAGTCTCGTATAGTGCTTGACTTGGAATGAGATTACCATTTTGTCAAGTTTCTGGGCCATGTCTTTGATCTGTACTCCCTAATACAGTGATGTTTCTCCTGAATGCATGAAATCTTCAATAAGATTAGTCATTTGTTCCTTCATTTGTGCATCTTTCTCCACCTTTTCTTCATATATGTGTTTTAGGATTTTCGCATTCAGTTCTTCATCTATCATTTGTGAAATGCATGCTCCATAAATTTCAACATGAGGATATAAAGATGTGTCTGATTTTATCTCTTCATCCTCTATGGTTAATAATTCTGGCTCAGGTAGCTCTTCTTCAAACATCAGTGCAATGCATGCTCTAAGATCCTCATTTTGAGGATACATAGTTTCATCCTCAATTTTTATTGGTGCATACAGTTCTTCTTCTTGTTCCTCTTCAAGGTCCGAATAATAAAAATCAAATTGAGACTTTGCTTGTTTGGGCTCCTGAACTGGTACCTCTGCTTTATGATACTTCTGAGTCTCTTCCTCTGTTAACATGTTATTGTCAAACACTTGGTACTCGAAGGCTTTATCAGTGTCATTTGCTCTTTGAGATATGTAATTCAGGTTTTCTATTAATTGTCTAATTTGATCTCATACTCTGTATAGATTCCGTTTGACTCTGAAAGTGTACATCAAATTGAGCTTCCCGTTCCTCGAGGAAATCTTTGAGCATGTGAATCAACTGATCTTCCTTTGATGGTTCTGGTTCTTGATGAAGATTGTAGGTTGATGGGGGATAAGATGGAGAATAATGGTTAGTGAAATATGATGGTTCATCATATCTTGAAAGATTCTGATAGTTCTACTACCTTGAGAGATATATGCATTGATCACTCAGGTGGTTACCATCACATATCTCACATTTCCCCATTGCGTTATGAGATGATTGGGAAAACATTGTATTATATGGATCTGACATCCAGTGACAATTGTTGGACTGTACAACAGACCTTAGAAAATTGGACTATTGTTCCTTGATTTGGGGTGTATCTTCTTCTAGTAAAGCTCGTAATCTTTCAATCGTCCAATAATGTTCCATTGTTCAACCACCTGAAAAATAAAAGAAAGAAATAAAAATTACAAATAAAAATAAAGAAAATTAGATAGCTTCAAATTAATAACTCGAGAAAAATAAGTCCCCGACAGTTGCGCCAAAAACTTGACCGGTGTGATTACACTCGTTACGCAAATGCACGTATCGCTCAAGTAGTATAAAAATATCAATCCCGCGAGGACTTAATTTTTACTGTTGTTATTAATTTTCGATACTATTTATATACATGTATCTAATTATAGGGAGAAAGGAATGATTATTGATTGGCTGGCTGAATGTGGGTTTACTAAATAATTAAATAAATAAAAACATAAAATAAAATAATAAGGAAAATAAATAAAATACACAAACATATAGGGTTGTGATTCCACACAATATTATTCTAATGATAAATTGATTTTCTTATATATGTGTAATAAATTAGTTTGCTAACTTGGAACACGAAAATATACAAAAGCCTCTTCCGATGGTCAGATGCAAGAACCCAAGTAACCCAATTAATCATATTCCTACGTTAACCAAATTACATGAATTCATTAATTTCAAGTTCCAATTATGGCTACCCCCACCCGATAAGTATATGTCTATCCTGGAAGGAAATCTTTTAAGGGTTATCTATCCTTAAGTGAGATTGTGGGCTATTGAGTAGAAGGCTGAAACCTAAAATCACTTTTCCAAGTTCATTTTAAGTTTACCATATAAATCTTATTAATGGCCAGTTAAAAAGAAGAATTAAGACTAAGACTCAACAAACAAGCCTAAAGTATTACCCCTTATATAAAGAAAATCAATTATTAAACTCGTGAATATTATATTTCATCACTTCTCTAGAATAAAAATAAAATATTAGGGTTAGGGGATCCAACTTTACTATTTCTAAAGTAGAAATCTCCCTTATTATAATATAGAAATTATCATTGATATTACCAACCGACCGTATAGGTAGTATTCTAATTAAGTCAGATTTTCAATTAAGTCCAACCGACTATAAAGGCGATATTATTATTTATCCATAAATCAGCCATATAGGCGGTAATCATCTGTAACATAAAGACCGACCATATAGGCGGTGTCATATTATGTCAAATAAATAAAACCAGCCATTAAGGCGGTATCAAATTTATTCCATATTATTAAATTATAATTTCCATATTATAACTAAGAGAGATTAATCTAAACTATAATAATAAAAGCTTCACCCTTCCCCCAGTGGAAACTTAACTGTAAAACATAAAAAAAAAAAGATAAAGAAAATAAACTACTACTATTAATGGAAATAAAAGTAAATAATTTAAATTTCAAAAATTAAACACACAAGATATAATCCTTAGATACTTATTAGAACCTTAAGGAAAGTATGAAATTTACAAATGAAATGACTTGGTATTTATAGGCAAAGAAAAAGCTTCCTCCAATTTCTCTACCAAACACTCCACCAAATACTCCACAAATATGCCACAAAATACTCCACCAAACACTCCACCAAACATGGCACCAAACACTATTGCATGTTTGGTGGAAGTTTGACAATTTTTATTTTTTGATAATGACTTTAGTAATTAAACATAACACAATTTTAGATTGTTCATCAATTTTGGTTTGACAATTTCCGAATTCGAAATTCCTACTAACGTCAAAGTTGTAAATCTTTGAATCGTTTTTAATCTGGAACTTGAATTACCTCAATCCGATATCGAAATAAAAATTTATGGCCAAAATATAAAAATTGCGCCAAAGTTGAAATTTCCGAAATTATACTTTTTTAGAACGCCATTTCAAGCTTCTAACCTCCAAAATCCAAATATGAAGTCTAGGTTTTCCCCTTATTTGTTCCATATTTCGTATTGAATGATTCTATTGAGTCTCAATTTTATTTTATCTATAAAATAAATAAAGACACATCAAAACGTTTATGAAAAAGGTCTCATCAGTACTCTGTTATATTCTTTAGAGTTTTTCACCCTCGTCAGACTGTGTTAAGCGATTACTATCGAGGTCTGACATTGAGGAACTTTTCATGCCCTGATGAGTTTTTCTATTACACATCATATTTTTATTTTTTTCCCCATCCAGGCCCTGTTAGGCGTTTCCTCTGTTTAGTCTTACGCTTGGGTGGCAACTCCTTTATTTTTTGGTTTAGTCCCCCCGCGGGCTACTCCGTACCCCCAACGGGCTGCGAGCTCGGACAGCGTCGCCGTACCTCTGTACACGTGTCCATAGTCTGGCAACTCCACTGGGGATAGAGAATCGGCACCAAAATAATGTCTTGTAATGTTTGTAATTTTTTGCTTTAGTTAACTTTGTCTCATATATTTTACATACCCTTTCTTACCTTGATAGCATCATGTATCGTGAAGTCATTTTCGCTCGAAGCGGCGGATCGTTATATGGTATCATCACGCGTTGGCACGTACCTTAGGGTATAAAAAAGGTGCGCTCACTTGGTCGCTCGAACCCTTGAGTGGGGAGACCTAGTTGTGGCCAACCCTTCACCGACGTGAGCCTTTATCTATACTCCTATAAACCTGTATGTGAACCATAGTTTTATGACCTATAGAAGCCACCTTTTTATGCTTGTTTTTGGGACCATCATCATTTGGATCCTGTTGGACTTCTCGTCATAAGATACGAACTTGTTGGGCCATTTAAATTGGGACAAGTTTATGTCTTATGTAGATTGGACCAAAAGTTTTCAAAATACTGATGGGACACTTTGTGTTTGGGCCCTCTATCATTTGAAGTTGTTTAGCCACATTATCGTAAAAGTGTAAACCTGTTGGGCCTTTTTCGACTGGGACAAGTTTGCACATCGCAATAATATGATTGAATACTTTGAAATGATAATGGGCCAACTTGTATGAAAACCTTGATGGACTTAAGAAATCCAATCATAATCCAAATATGCTAGAAGTATGAGTCCGATATCCATACAGGCTTTCATCCAGGAAGGATACGCCTTGTTACGACATATTTGTTTATTTTGGATACCTCCAAGTTCATCCCCATTATCGCGGTTGCTGAAAGCCTAATTCATAATTTCTAGATAATGGAGTGATTCCATAATAGGCTTAGTTCATGTTGTAAATGAGCGGTCTTTGTCTTTTACCGATGGAAATGGACTAAAGCGGCCAAGGCTTACCCCGTAGCATAGGAGAGAATGATTTTGTGTGCCTTGCATCGGTGCATAGAATAAGCCTTATTTAGAACCAAAAATAGGCTTACCCCGAGTGTGGGAGAAATAAGGTTGGAAGGATATATTCTGTTTGATCACCTCATGCATCTTATATATCTTATGCATCGCACGCTTACATGCATCATGCTAACTCATAGTTTCAAACAGCCATCATAGATATCCGTTGGGTTAGAAAAGTAAGACTTGTCAAGAAGAGTTTAACAAACATGGATATCGGGGAAGAGGAAGCCGAGAAACAAAAAAAAAAAATTATGGCAAGAATAAAAGGACCATTGGGGGGCTTTCAAAAAAAGAGAGAGAAAAAAATTGTTTGTTTTTAGTCTTTAATAGTTAGACATAAGTCCAATGATGAAATTGTGTGCTTTAGGGTGAAACCTTAGAAACGACAAGCCCTTGATACACTTTTATCTGATGATTTGAGTAATTGATCTAGGTTAGACTTATAAGCACTTAATTATAGGTTTTTAGCAGTGAAACCCTGGGTAGTTGGCAAGGTGACAAGTTGAAGAAATTGTAGGTCGGCGAATGACCATTTGCTTAGATGTCTATCTTGATTTGCTTGTGTTATGATGTGTGGTATGGTTGAAAATAAAAGAAAAATCTCTTAAGAAAAGAATATATATATATAAAAACAACCTATAATCGATAAACGTGAAGCTACCCATGGGCGAGTATTAGGACCACCATGAGGAGAAATGCTACCTTAAAGGGTAGGTGTGTTGAAAAAAAAGAAAAAAAAAGAGAGAGAAATAGACAAGAGAAAAAGAAAACCATATTACATTGAGCACGGAAAAGCAATTACATAGCATAATTGAGACATCTAGGTTGGTTTGACCCGTCGATTTTAAAACGAAGTCATTGAGTTGGCTTACCCAGGAATCGAGCTGTAAAGGAACCTTTGCGCGTACACATTTTCAGTCTGGCTTAGATCATCTATTCAAAAACTCATATTTAAGTTACATTGAGTGTTTTGAAGGTTCTCTGGTCTCATTACTGAACATCCTTTGAGGACAATAATATGTATAACTATTGAGACTATTTCATAGCCAATAATATAGTATGTTGATACGGAGTGACACATCACGTAGTCCAACTTGACCTAGTGCAAGCAGCAAAGAGCAGAAAGCTAAACCAAGTCTGGGGGTGACCAGTCTACCACCTCGCATCTAAGGGACATAGCAGAATCTTGAGTCATGGGACCAAAGAAAACTGAGCAATCACCATAGTAGAATTGACAGAAGGAAACTATAAACAGGCCTAGAGGGTGATCAAAGACTTTTGTAGGTAAGAGGCGCCAAAGAGCACAAGAAAGGCCTAACTCATCGGAATAGGAAATACATCTATGCATACATACATACACGTCACATGCAAGTAATTTTGTCTTATTTTTGTTCGCAGGTTTTGAAGAAAAGGAAAAATCGGCAAAGACAAGAAGTTTTGGGGAATGAATCCGAGAGAATAAAGCCCACTCTCAAAACAGTTCGAGAATAAAGCCCACTTTCAAAAGAATTCGGGATTAAAGCCCATATTCAGTAACAGTTCGGGAATAAAGCCCACACTCAACACAGTTCGGGGAATAAAGCCCACTCTCAACACAGTTCGGGGAATAAAGCTCACTCTCAACACAGTTTGGGAATAAAGCCCAGGAAATAAAGCCCACTCTCAATAAAGTTCAGGAACAAAACCCAGGGAATAAAGCCCTCTCTACACAGTTCGGGAATAAAGTCCAGGGAACAAAGCCCACAATCAGCAAGTTCAGGAACAAATCCCACTCTCTACACAGTTCAGGAATAAAGCCCAGGGAACAAAGCCCACAATCATCACAATTCGGGAACAAAGCCTACTCTCTACACAGCTTGGGAATAAAGCCTAGAGAACAAAGCCCACATTCAGTACAACCCAGGGAACAAAGCCCACATTCATCACAGTTCGGGAACAAATCCCACACTCAATACAGCTCAGGAATAAATCTCAGACTCGGCTTAATTCGGGAATAAAATCCACTTAGTGGTTCGGGAACAAATTCCAGGGCCCAAGCACCTCTCTATCAACTGAACTTAATTCGGGAACAAGACCATCAACTTAATTTGAAAATAACACCCTCAACTCAATTTGGGAACAAGACCCTCAACTCAATTCGGGAACAAGACCCTCAACTCAATTCAGGAACAAGACCCTCAGCTCAATTTCGGGAACAATACCCTCAACTCAATTCAAGAACAAGACCCTCAACTCAATTCCGAGAATAAGACCTTCAACTCAATTTCAGGAACAAGACCCTCAACTCAATTCGGGAACAAGACCCTCAACTCTGTAATGGTTCGGGAATGAACCACCTCACCACCAGATAAACTCAATTTGAATCATCTCAAAACAATAGGTAAGTTCGGCAACAGCTGACAAACTAGGTAAGTAAAAATTTATGCATAACTTTGCTAGGATTGTCACTGTCACACACTGCACAATCCCCATCAAAGTGGGGGCAACTGTAGGCACTGTATTTGTTCATGAAGCTCAATGAAGAGCCTCGTATGGAGACACTACCCGATAAGTTGCGGAAGTCGCAGGAAACGGACATCGAAATGGAAAATTCAAGAAAAAATTAATACATTATCAAGTTAATTCATTTATTTAGCTTTGGGTTCGCTCAGTTGATATCTATTTTAAATATTAGCCTCGGCCTAAAACCCCGCAACCCACAAAAGCCCACATGCCTATACGTACCCATCCAAAACCCATGCAACACATAAAGGGCCCACGCCCAAGACCACATCACAAAACCCAAGCCCAATCCAAAATATTCAAATCACATTTAACACATGCCAAAATCCCTCCAAATCTCCTTCCAAATTAAAAATATTATGAATCTAATCCCCACCAAAAATACGCAATATTCTTTCCCTAAATAAATTAATTAAATACACCCCTTTATTGCTTGATTTATTTCCTTTTGAAAACCCATGCACATGAGAAACCTAGCACACTATTATAAAAGGAGCCATGCACCAACCCTAACCTGGCTTCTTCTTCCTAATCCTCTCACCTCTCTCGACAACACAAATAAAAAATAAAACAGCAATCAAGAACCCTAACAGCTCTCATCTCTCTCTATTCCTTGATCTCCCGGCCTCTCTATTCTTCCCTTCACACTAGCGGTAGAAGTAGTAAACAAAAAACATAAACCCTAATCCCCACTCGCCACTCTCTATCTTCTCTCCTCTCTCATCTTCTCTGATCTCTCTAAAAAAAACATACACATAGGCCACATGAAGAATAACCTGGACATAAGCAATCAACGTGAGCAGCCCCCCCTCCACCAAACAAAACACAAAAAAACACGACACACACAGACCTAACTCACAAAACTCACCCAAGCCACTCACGGCTCCTTCACGTCAACCAAAACCACTCACAATGTACACACAAATCAGCCACAAACCCACACACACTGACCGATTAAAACAAGAAACAAAGCAGTAGCCATAAACCAACGAACCCCCTTAAAAATCATAAAATATGTAGCCACACACTCATACGACAATACAAATAAACCCCAAAGCCAACCGACATAAAGACTGCCATTCAAGCAAATAAGATACAAACAACCACCCATTAAGACCAAGCCACCGAACAAACTAAGACAACCGAAAATCATCAACTAAAATAAGCCACCTAACAGACCAAACCATCATCAAATTAAGCCATACAGCAGCCCATTTACCGAGCCAACAAACTGCACCCATAACCGAACAAAATAGCCCCTGAAAACAGTCCAAAAATAGTCCCTGAAACACCCAAAAAGGGTCCTCAAAATATAGCCAAAATAATGAACTAAAATAGCCTCTAAAAATAGTCTAGAAACAGCCCATCTGACCACTGAAACAGTCCGTAAAATAGTCCAAGTATCATCCCAAAACCAGCCCCAAAAACCGCAGAAAAATAATAACAAAAACAGAGAAAACAACAGCATAAAATAACGAAAATAGCGAATCAGCGAACCAGAAAAATAGCGGAGCATTAACCCTTCCGGCAACGTCCCAACGCACTTCCAAGAAACGACGTAAAAGGTAAGACCTGAGGGCACACTTTACTATTATTATTTTTTTAATCTTTTCAGTTATTTATTGTTGGTTCATTCTCATGCTTCATTATGCTCCACGCCTATTTTTATTTATATTAGCTTAATGATTACGTGCTATCTCTTGCAGTATATCTGATGGAAACCTAGACATAAATTTTGTAGCCGAATCCGAATGGACGGTAGTGCGATCTGTACTTGGGATGCAACTCCACGAACCACTTAAGAAACTTTCATGCACGTGTTTCATTTTTGTTATTTAATCTTTATGTTCATTTATTGTTTGTATTTATTATTTCGTTATTTACTTTCTGTGTGTTATTTCATTTATTTATGTATGCATCGCTAATTAAGCGCATGGGCTAATTACATCGGATTAAAGGTCCTTCGTTTGAGGGAATGCCTAAGGGAGGCCTTTACCATAATATTTTTTCGTGCTGGACGAATTACACTTGACTGGATGTGAAATACGTTCAATCGGGCATATAGGTCCCATATAGTTGTCGACCTAGTCTCTTGGTCGCATCTCTTTTCTTATTTTGTTGTTCGTTTCTTATTGTTTCTTTATTTACTTATGCATTGTTATTTGGTGCGTATGGGCTAATTACATCGGATTAAAGGTCCCCCGTTTGAGGGAAATGCCTAAGGGCAGCCTTTACTACAATATTTTACCACGCCGAACGAAGTACACTTGACTAGCTACGTTCAATCGGCATATGAGGTCCCATATAGATGTCGGTCAAGTCTCTTGGTCGCATCTATTTTATTATTCCATTATTTATGTTTTGTATATTATTTCATATATTTATTTATGCGTTGCTAATTAAGGGCATGGGCTAATTAGGTCAGATTAAAGGTCCCTCATTTGAAGGAAATGCCTAAGGGCAGCCTTTACTACAATTTTTCTGCACTGAACGAAGTATACTTGATTGGATGTGAAGTACTTTAATTGGGCATACGAGGTCCTATATAGATGTCGGCCAAGTCTCTTAGTTGCATCTTATTTCTTATTTTATTTTTCGTTTCTTATTGTTTCTTTATTTACTTATGCATTGTTATTTGGTGCGCATGGGCTAATTACGTCAGATTAAAGGCTCCCCGTTTACAGGAAATGCTTGACGGAAGCCTTACCACGGTATTTTTTCGTGCCGCATTCTGTCTTACCATGCATAATATCACGTCCCGTTTCGCGTTTCTGAACGCTACACGAACGCGCATACAGTGGACAGACCTTTTTTTTACCATATTTTGTGCATGCTTGCCTCATTAGTTATTTCTTTTGCATTACGTACTTAATTATTTCTCTTTATTATTAATACTTTTATTGTTATTATTTATCTGTATTCTCGCGCTTCTTTGTTTAATATATTTATAGAATTATACATGTGCTTTCATTTTTTTTATTTATGTTCATGGGTGTGCAAATTTGTTGTGTTATTATCATGCGTGTGTTGCATAAGACTTGATTACATTATAGCATAAATCTGTTCATTACAATTGGCATTAGTAAGGGACCATTCCAAACCCAACGGTTTGAGGTCTTCCCTTACGAGGGGTGAGTGCAGCATTAATCATTTCCCAGTTCACACTGGGTGGTGACTCCTTTATTCTCTGGTTTAGTCCCCATGCGGGCTACTCCGTACTCCCAACGGGCTGCGAGCCCGGACAGCGTCGCCATACTTCTATTACACGTGTCTACACCTTGCTTTAGTTTACATATAATTTGTTGGATTTGGACATCTATTTCCTGAGCAGTTCTAATCTCATCCACTAGTGTAGATCGGATCTGAATCTAAGCCAACAATATTCCTTGATTTGTTACTTGAAAGCTTACCCCATCCGAGATACATTTCTACACTTGCCTGGTTGGTTGCCACCTCTCAGTTGGTAGATGAGCTAAACTCCAAATAGATTTCCTACTTAAGGCATCAGCCACCACATTGGCCTTACCAGAATGATATAGTATTGAACAATCATAATCTTTCAATTACTCAATCCATCGCTTCTGCCTCAAATTAAGATCTTTTTGACTTAGAATGTATTTGAGACTTTTATGGTCAGTAAAAATCTCAAACTTTTCACCATACAAGTAATGTCGTTATATTTTCAAGGCAAAAATTATGGCTGCCAACTTTAAGTCGTGGGTGGGATAATTGTGTTCATAAGGTTTAAACTGCCTAGAAGAATATGTAATAACTTTTCCTCTTTGCAGCAACACATCCTAATGGAACTCTAGAAGCATCACAGTACACCATAAACCCTTCTGACCTTGATGGTAAAGCTAGAAAATGAGCGGTAGTCAACCGTTGTTTAAGCTCCTTGAAACTTCTCCCACATGCATCTGACCACACATACTTCACATTTTTCTATGTCAATCGGGTTAACGGAGTAGCTATTCTGGAGAAGTTTTCCATGAATATCCGGTAGTATCCTACTAACCCTAAGAAACTACGAATCTCTGCCACACTGGTGGGACTATGCCACTTTTGAATGACTTCAATTTATTGGGAATCTACATGAATTCCTTCCTTTGACACCACATGTCCCATAAACACCACTCTGGACAACCAAAACTCACATTTAGAGTATTTAGCAAACAGCTGGTGCTCTCTCAAAGTCAGCAATACCTGATGTAAGTGGTCCGTGTGTTCCTACTCACTATGGGAATACACCACGATATCATCAATGAAGACTATCACAAACCGATCTAAAAAGGGCCAGAATACCCTATTCATCAGATCCATAAAAGTTGTAGAGGCATTAGTCAAACCGAATGACATTACTAAGAACTCGTAATGCCCAAATCTAGTCTGAAAAGCTGTATTCGGTATATCGCTTTCCCTAATCCTCAACTGATGATATCCCAACCGAAGGTCTAGTTTTGAGAAACACTGAGCTCCCTGAAGTTGATCAAACAAATCATCAATCCTCTGTAATGGGTACTTATTCTTAATTGTCACTTTATTCAACTATCGATAATCTAAGCATAGCCGAAAAGTCCCATCTTTCTTCTTTACAAATAACACTGGGGTACCCTACGGAGATACACTGGGATGAATGAAACCCTTATCCAGTAGATCTTGCAGCTATACTTTCAATTCCTTAAGTTCTGCAGGAGCCATTCTATACGGAAGAATTGATATGGGTTGCGTGCCAGGAACTATTTCTATGCAGAATTCAATCTCTCTATCATGTGGTAATCCCGGTAACTCATTTAGAAAAACATCAGGATACTCCTTAACTACTAGAATTTGCAATAATTTTTCCTTTCGCTCTACTATCCATCACAAAAGCTAAATGTCCCATATTCTTCTTGCGAAGAAGTTTGTATGCTTTTATTACCGATATCAAATTATGGGGTACCACACTCTTATCTCCTTGATAAACACTAACCATATGATCAGAAGCATGCAAGGTGACAATCTACTCCCAACAATCAACCAATGGGTTATGTCCAGCTAACCAATCCATTCCCAGAATAACATCAAACCCCAATATGCTTAGCACCACCAAATCAGATAATAATACGCATGCCCATCAATCTGAACTGGGAAAGCTTTCACTTTTTGTGTAACCTCTATAGGCTCTCCTACTGGTGTAGTTATAACAAGGGGTGAATTTAATGCTTCTGTATCTCTACCCAGATAAGTCACAAGATATGGTGATATAAATGAATGAGTGGATCCCGAATCGAATAACACTCTGGCATTTACTGAACTAACTGAAAATGTACTTGTAACAACAATATTAGATACCTATGCATCCTGAGGTGTGAGGGTATAAACTCTGCCCTGAGCTCTGCTAGTGGAGGCACATCCTCGATCACCCACTGGTTGTCCTCTACCACTTTCCGTTTGTCCTTTCACTACATATCTTTGTTCTTCTGCCATATACCTATTTTGTTGAGGCTAGGGCACTGACGAAGTAGCACAGAGAAATGAAAATTGCTCTGCAGGTACTAAAAAATCCCTCTTAATATGATCCATCTGTCCATATCGAAAAAAATTCCTACTCTCGAGTCGGTAAGCTCCTGAATGAGGTCGTCCACAAATCACACATGGTGGGATACCTAGCCCTGGTTGGGCTACCGATGGTGAAAATATTATACGGGACACAGTACTCTGAATAGGTCTAAGGTCTGAGTCTCCCTACATCAATCCCATATCATGACTTGTAGGGGGAGGGGCGGATGTCTGTGGCCTCCTGCCCTGACCACCCTATTATGGCCTAGCCCTCTCCTCTGATCTTGGCCTCTTTCAGGATTCTCTCTCAGCCTGTCTCTCCCTAACCTGAGCCACAAACCTAAGAGCAGCATCTAAAGCCTGTGTGTATGTAGTAGTCTCTGTAACATGAATCGATCGAAATAGATAATCTCGAATTCCATCTACAAACCATTTCACTTTTATTTCTTCAGTATTGATCAAATGTGGAGCATACCGAGAAAGACGGGTGAACTGTATGTCATACTCTGAAACAGTCATCTGTTCTCTCTGTATCAACTGTTCAAACTCCCAAGCTCTATCATCTCTAACACTTCGATGCAAAAACCTGTTCAAAAATACTCTGCTAAGTTCAACCCAAGTCATAGGTGGGCATCATGTCGCTGGTTACCTCGAAAAGCCATAAACTAAGTATTAACAACATCCTTCGAGTGGAAACTAACAAATTCGCATCGCTCTCTCGGCTGAACACCCCAAAGCTAGGCATATACGATCCGACTCGGTCGTGGGAGGATTATACTCCCAAAAATATAGGTGGGCATAATTTTCAAAAATCATGTGAAGAAACCGGAAGCTCCTACCGCTGAACCACCTAGCATCCACTGGAATAGGTCTCTGAGAAGGTCCTGCCTGAGAAACTATAATATTTGGTTCCACTGGAGGAACTACAGTCTGGTGTGCCAAATGAGGTTTTGGTGGTGGTGGTGGAATAGGAACTGCAGGTTCCACAGATCTTGGCTCTGGGCCTGTTGGCTGCTACTGTCTTATAACTAACTGTGCAAAGGTTGTTAAATCACACTGAAGTTGCTGAATTCCCGCAGTTAATCCTTCATTACCATGTGCTACCGGTTCTGCTTCATCTGCTTTCATAACCCCCTCCCGTACCGGTACATCTCTTTGTCCACTGTCTACATCAGGTGGAGGTGCCACGGATACCTGGTCTAGGTTTACATCCTGAGGAACCCAATTACGCCTAGGTCTACCTCTGCCTCTGGTTCTAGGTAGCATGATATCTAGATGATCAAGAAAGAAAATAGTTAATTAAATTCAAAAAGAGATATAATCAACAGGAATAAGACATACCTCGGAACAAAACACCGGAGAAGTAACCCTTATATACTAGTACCCCGGGTATACTAATTATATAAGACATTTCTAGGGCTGTTCACGGGTCGGGTTAATTATTTTTTTTGACCTGATCGGGTCGGGTCAATCGGGTCCTTCGACCCGCGACCCAAAATTTGAGAAATCGACCCGCGCGGGTCAGGTCCTTTCGGGTCGGGTCAAAAATCTGCGGGTCGGGTCGGGTCAATATAATATGTAGTAAATATAATATATATATATATATATAAGGTAGTCAGTAGCTTCATTGGCAAAGTGTTTGAATTAAATCCTTCTAATCCACAGTTTGAATCTCACTAGCCACCATATACATATTTTTTTTAATTCTTAAAATTTTCGAAAAATTAATGAGGCTGCTAGGATTCGAACTGCTGACCACCTGAAGAGCATGTGAAGAGGTTGCCAATCGAGCTACAATCGTTTCTTGTTAAGCTTGTATCATAAAAAATATATATTATAATTGTAATATTATTTACTTCGGGTCGGGTCAGACCCGAATTATCTTCCTGAAACCCCTGACCCGATCCGATATTTCGGGTCGGGTTCGGGTTGACCCGAAAATAAATTTAAATTTAATAAACCCGACCGGGTCGGGTCAGTGCGGGTCGGGTCGGGTCGCGGGTCGACCCGACCCTTTGAACACCCCTAGACATTACTAATATCCCACTGCAATCACTGGCTCTCAAAACAATGCTTTGATACCAAATTTATAACATCCCTAATCTTGGAATATTACCGGCAGGTGACATAATCCCACTGTCACCTAAGCCTCTGACTGAACCTAGAATTCAACCACATATGTAAACATTTTCTCATCAAGTAGAACAACTGAATGAAATATTAAACATGGCACTACACAATCCGAATGTGAAACAAACACACATATATATATAGATTTTATATCACAAAAAATCAAAAGAAACTACATTGTATATGAATGTAGACACAACATGATGAACCCATAAAACTAGTGACTCAGTGTTGCTCCTGTCCCGAATCCATGTCTCTCAACAAATAGTAATGGCTCATCAAAAGAAAGGCCCTATAAAACCTAGAGAGTGGGTGAGTCCTATAGAACTCAGTGAGTGGAGCTATAAAACCAGAAAACAAACAGTATTAGAAATACTCATATTTAGTGTAATAACTTTCAAAATTCTTAAATCATATACCAGAGTTTTTTTCCTTTCAAAACTTTCAAAAAAAAAAAAACAATTAAGAAAACATCATTATCATCATCAGAAATATTATCAGTCAATCTGTACATAATCCTGTAGTTTTGGGGTGTTGTACGCACAATCCCCCAAGCCACTAAACCAGTCAACATTGGTACTATTAGTGCCACCAACCTGTCTTTGAAATATCCAGGTCTAGGAGCGTTGTACTCACAATCCCTCTAGCCCAATATCCAGGAACTAGAGGCATCTGTCATCTCTAGTCCTGAAACCCGTGTGTACATGTCTATAACCGGTATCAATATCGATACCCATCAATACCATGTCCGTCAATTCCATATTTGTTTCAAGTTACATATGAGGTGGGTTTTTCCCCAATGCCTCCAAAATTATAAAATCATACTTTTAAATCATTTCATCATCAAATCAATAATAAAAAAACCAAGCATTATCAAAGCTTTTATCATATTTCTCATTTACATGAAACCATCATTTAGGTAAAACAAATAAATCTCAAAATCATAACCAAAACCATATTCAAAATTCTGAAATAAATACTCCACTCACAATGCTAAGGTAAGTCGAGTGTGGTATGCGGCGACGGTGACCTCCAAGTGGCTTATCATTGATCTAATGCCAAAGAAACCGTTAGATTTTTATGAAATAAATGAGAAAGATAAATACAATCAAAGTTAAATATTCATGTCTATGATATGACTTATCATGTGGTTACTCATCTATACAAAGCCCCTAGAGTGCCCTTAATGTTTTAAAATTAGACTGAATTGGTTTAAAACAAGCCCTAAAACATTATTGGACGTCGCGACGCAGATCCCTCTACGTGTCACGACACGTGCCAAAAATCCAGAAGCCATATTCTACTCCACGCATCACGACGCACGCTTCTCTTAATGTCGCGACGCACACCAGTTTCCCAGGATCCAAAATTTTAATTACATCATTTCTTCAACACCATCCAACCCACAATCATAACAATGCATCTTTTAGCATCAATTTCACTCTTAAATACCATCACAAAACCAACTCATAACCATAACAAATATACCACATAACATCAATTACACCTTCATTCAACTATTTAAAAATCCCAACTCAACTTCTCATTTAAAGAGTTTACAAATTGGGGAATTTTCAAATCTTCACTTTCTAGACTCTAAACCAAATATTCACCATTAATCTTATGCCATAACATTCTTCCAGCATCAAATCATCAAAACTTTGCAATTTAAGATTTGGATTTTTACCTTTCTCACCTAAAATGAAATTATATCTTCACAAGTATAATTCCTTAAGCTCTCTTATCTCATTTTCAAGCTTGCATGTGACTTTGGAGCTCTAGATTTGGTGAAAATGGAGGAAAATTTTCTTCAAATGAGAAGCTTGGTTTCGTTGTTAGGGAGAGAGAGGAACAGAAAATAAGAAGATGAAAGAAAAATGTGAAGTGGGGGGGTTGATTTCCCTTTTTTTTTACATAAGCCATACAAAAGACATTTGTTAACAATGCTTAACGAATGTCACCAAGCCTTGTTAACAAATGTTGCAATGTTTAGGTAACAATTAATACTTGCTAAGATAATGATAATAGTTCAACTATTAAAACTCATATTGGATCTTAATATATTAACCCAAATATTATAAACATTGTGACACTAATCGGGTTTTTATGCCATCTCCAAATTTATCTGCTACCCTCCCGGAATAATTAAATCCCAATCATTGAATTACTACCCCAAATCAAGTTACGAAATTCAAGTCGTTACACTCGGCTAGCGTTGCAAGCGTGGGGCTCTGCTCGTATTTACATTGATCTCTTTTAGGGCCTGCTCTGTTCTTCTCCCTATGCAAATGTCTTTGATTGCTCGATGTTATTGAATAAAGGCTTTCATTTGTCACACTTGTGGACACAAATCAGCTCAAAGTTGCTATCTTACATGCTAGGCTCTGAACCTCACAGACCATCCGGGCTCGTCAATTGTTTATATAGTTCGGAGTTGAGTTGGGATGGCATCGATCCCGTCATTCTCACAATATGGCCGAGGAACTACCTTATTGATATCGCAAATGCACATTTTAGGGGTTAAGCTTTATAGGTATCCTCTAAATACAATAAAGTATTTCTATGTATCTCGAATATAGTCAGAGGCTGCCTTGCTCTTTATCACCATATCATCTATTTAAGCTTCAACTATTCATCCGATCAGGCCTTAGAACATCTTATTGATCAGCCTCTGATAAGTAGTTTCTGCGTTTTTGAATACAAATGACATCACCTTGTAACAAAACAGCTATTTTTGGTGAGGAATACAATGTGTATCATGTCTTTTTTATTTATATAACCTGAGCAGACATCCAAGCTCATTCTTTCATACACTGCAATGGCGTCTACTAGCTAATTTATCTTCGACAGTGAGTAGCTATGTTTCAGACAGGCCTTGTTAAGGTTGGTAAAGTCAATGTAGACTTTCCACTTACCATTATTTTTGGCTACCACATCCATATTTAATATCCATTCAAAGTATTTGCAAGGTTTTATAGCCCCTACCTCTAGCAACCTATCCACTTCTTCACTACTGATCATGTTCATTTTATGGGCATATTGCCTCTACTTCTACTAGATTGGTGGAAACATTGGGTCAATATTGAGGCAACAAGTTACTTCAAGGGTATATCCATGTCATGTCTCTATACATCCATGTGAACACATCTTTGTTTCTCTTTAGTATCTCCTCATTATCCTTGGTCGACAACAAGGCTCCTACCACCACCAGCTTCTCTGGTTCTGTTTTATCTAAAACCACATATTCTATATTATCAATGGTAGTTTCTGGCCTCTCTTGCTCGTCCCATAGGTGTTTCATATAGGCTGGCAGGTAATCATGTAATTGTTATTTTCCAGCCTCTGTTGGCTCTTTGGTCTCATTGGACCTCTGTATCTCTCTCTCTGAAATCCTTTGTGTTAGATAATTATGACCTATAGTATCACTATTTGTAAAGAACATTGTGTTTTTATATAAATTAACTATGTGATAAAAAGAACTTGCTATTTTATCATTATTGTAATTGGATTACTTGCTATTTTAAATCAGGTGAACAAATTAATTTGGAATTAATTCGAAAGAGACTATCGTAATAATTTTACGAGGTAATTATTTAATTAAATTGGATTTAATTATGGTGCGACAATAAATTCATTTAATTCGGATTTAAACAAACCCGATAAAATTGCCCGTGACTTAGTTGTGTGTTGGAGAAGCCAACTTAAATTTTGAATTTAAAAAGTGGTGGGACCACTTGACTTACATCAAATGTCATTATTTGATGGAAGTAGTTTGGTAAAATTAATTAACTCATTTAAACACATAACAACCAAAATTTTAAAAAACCATTCACTATCTTCTCTCTTTCACCCTTAGCCGAAACCTCTTTCAAACTTGGAAGAAATCTTTGCATCAAAAATTTCACAATGCTACCACTTGGATGAGTCATTTGAGGTGATACAGAAACTCACCCAAGGACCAAACAACATACAAAAGGCTTGGAGCTTCATCCAAAGAAAGAAATTTTTGAAATTTCTCCATATATAATGTTAGTGATTCCGCCATTTCTCTTGTTAATTTGACACATAGAATCATGTTTAGGATCTTGGAAGCATGTCTTAGAGACTAACAATGATATCAGAGCCTTGCTAAATATTATTTTGAAATCTAGGGTTTATAACTCTAATTGGGAATTTTTGTTTGGAGCATGAAAATTCAAAAGCATGAAAATTCAAAATTGAGTTGTTGGTTGATGTTAGATGATGA
The DNA here is from genome assembly GCA_019454045.1 of Zanthoxylum bungeanum. Taxonomy (NCBI): domain Eukaryota; kingdom Viridiplantae; phylum Streptophyta; class Magnoliopsida; order Sapindales; family Rutaceae; genus Zanthoxylum; species Zanthoxylum bungeanum. The sequence continues at coordinate 236,966 of SKCR01044119.1, forward strand.
TAACTTAGAGTTGTGCATTGTTGGAAAATTGATTGGATCAAATTTCACCAAATCCCTAGATTGGCCGAATATATAACCTAGAATAGCTCATGGTGATTTTTTAAAATTTGACTCTTGAAATGTGTTAATGGCATGAAATAAATATTGAATATTGATTTAATTGAATTGGAATCAAATTGGATGTTAATTTCTTGTCATTGTCGTGAGAAGCATGATGTTTGAGATTTGATTTTGCTTCAATTTGTGTTGGACATGAATTGGAATGATAAGCATGATTAATTAGATTAATTAATATTTTGAAAATGTTAGATTAATTAATTAGTTATATTAATTACACTTAAATTGGATTAATATAATATTTGGACTATTATATTAATGTAAATTAGTCCCTAAAATACAATTGGGCTAATTTGGTTATATTTGGATCAATGGGCTTGGTTGGGCCAATTTTGGTTGTAGACAATTGGGTTGGAACCAATTGGGCCTAAACTTTTCCATAAAAGTCCAAAATATGACTTTTATGCCTTTAATAATCTTATTGGGCCTAATGGGCCAAAATTAATTTATGGCATATGGTGATTCCTAAATAGGCCAAGGCATTATGGGTTTGATCTATAATGGTCAAAAGTCCATGCCTATAGAATTAATTAAAAGCCCATTGGACCTAATAAGAATTGGCACTGGATGTTAAATGGGCCTTTGAGACCATTTGGATTTGATTTGGAATCCAAGTCTAAAAAAGATATTATTTTAAAATAATAAGTGTAATTGTTTAATTTGGAATTAAACTTGAATTAGTATTCAATACAATTTAAATTGGATTTATATTGTAGTTCGATATAATTCATGAATACTTACTTTGAGTATTTATTCTTAAATGAGTTGGACTCGCGCAAATCAAATCGTTGTATGAATATTGGATGGTCATTAAATGAAGATTTAATTAATTGGATTAAATTGATTGACAACAAGCTATGTGTGAATGCTTGGATGTATTTGTTTGATTAATATATATCGGATGGATATTAGAAGAGTGGTGGTAATTTTGGAAATTATTGTAATTATGATATTTATTTGAAATTGGACCTGAGTGTCCAATCTATCACCTCATATTCTCATTTTATTTCTTTTCTTACCAATTCCCCTCAATGTAAATGAGGTTTCTTATAGTGTTATGTAGTTGGGTACTTTGAAGAATGTAAAGTGCTAGCATGAGAGAGATTTGTTCTAGGAATAAAATGTTTATGAATATCCATCCATATATCATTATTATATTTATCACGCCTTATTATGCTTTTAGAATTCATGTTTAAGGGTGTATGATGAGATCTAATCAAAGATAATAAATTGGTTGCCAATTTATGAAAACGCCCTCATATTTAATAGTAATTGTTTCCTTCCATTGAGTGGGTCTCTCTCCAGATCCAAGATTGGCTTTGATTTGTTGGCCAAAGTCAAAATCATTTTCTATCACGGATGTGTTTGAACCATGAAAGATTTATTAATATCGCATGTCTTGGGAAGTTGTGACTTGTTGGCCAAAGTCAAGGTCACTTCTATTCATCGACGTGGATTACGAAGTTTTCCTACCGTCAATGGGTCACGCTTAACTGGAATCATTAAGCTTGTTGAGCTAAAGCCAAGGCTTAGTTGATTCAGAGGAAACAGGTTAGGAAATATATTGGATATATGTTTCAGACTTGGAAGTCCACCTACCGGATCTATGAATTGGATGGGATCCAATTGATCTTAGAGATCTACCTAGTTAAATTTTATACAGCTTGTTGCCCAAAGTCAAGGTTGTGTATTATTTAACGGGATCCTAACACACTATGAAACTAGGTTTCCTGAGTGCTGAACGGAGGGTTAGAGGCTCATCGAAAATTAGTGGGAGGCTAGTATTAAATTTGTAATTTCATTTAATACTCGCTAATATATGCTCTCTATTATTATTATTTCTCGTTATGATATATATTAGTTGGACTAATATTATTTATTGTTTTCGTTGAACAGTTAGACTGTACTCAACACTACTCTATTTGTAGGTTGTTATATAGTTGGACTATAATAACCATTGTATTTGAGTGTACCTAAAATATTTGATTGGATAGTTGGACTATAGCAATCAAAATGGCTGAAAAGATTAGCGTTAGGAACATAATCATGGGTGAAAATATCTTTAACGGTCTAAATTTTCCAGACTGGGAAATGAACCTTAGGATAGTCCTGGGAGCTGAGAAGTTGCTCTATGTAATAGAGAGATCTCTCGGGCCTGAGCCCAGACTTGAGCAGCCAGTAGAGTATGAGCTTTGGAAGACTCATCGTGATGATAACTTTAATGCTCAATTCGTTATGCTTGCTTCAATGTCTCCTCAGTTTCGTCGTCGGAACAAGGGATTGGATCCTTATGTGATGTTGTTGAAGGTGAAGGATCTTCATAGATCTAATCTTAGATATGAGAAGTATGATTTACAGAAGAAGATCTTTCGCCTCGTATGTCCGAGGGTACATCTGGCGAACACTACGTGTTGCAGATGATTACTGACATCGAACAGCTGGGCTTTACCTTCGAGGCCGAGACTTCCATAGATTTGATCTTACAGTCTTTGCCCGACTGCTGGGGCGAGTTCGTCATGAACTATAATATGATGAACCAAGAGAAAACTCTTAGAGAGTTGATGGCTATGTTGAAAGAAGCAGAACTAGAGCTTCTGAAAGGCAAGAAGTGCGAGGCGCATCTTACTTCGACATCCAAGAAGGCCAAGGCTTGGCCGAAGGCTTCTGGGGGTGTGAAGAAGAAGAAGAAGAAGAAAGGTAAGGCTCAATCGTCATAGTTTTCTGGGAAGACAAATTATATATCCCAAGACGTTTTCCTACACTGTGGCAAACGGGGTCACTGGAAGCGTGACTACAATAAGTTCAAGGCAGACTTGAAGGAAGTAAAGGCGGGCAAGGCTCCGGCTTCAGGTATGTTTGTTATTAAAATAAACATGTCCACTACTAGTTTTAAAAATTGGATTTTTGATACTGGATGTGGTACTCACATATGTTCTTATGTGCAGGATCTGCAGATTAGCAGGAAACTGGCTTCAGGAGAAATCGACCTGTGAGTCGGAAATGGGACTCGAGTCGCCATTTTAGCCGTTGGCACCTATTTTTTGAATCTGCCATCAGCGAATGTACTTACATTAAACTCTTTGAGAAATTCAAAGAGTTTCGACACAAAGTAGAAAAACATACGGGTAAAAGTATTAAAATATTACGGTCGAACCGTGGTGGAGAATACTTGAGCAATGAGTTTTAAGATTACTTGAAAGAATATGGTATTCTTTCATAGTGGACTCCTCCCAGAACACCTCAATTGAACGGTGTGTCGGAATGGAGAAATTGAACTTTATTGGACATAATAAGGTCAATGATGAGTCACACAGAGCTACCGTTTTCCTTCTGGGGATACACATTAAATAGTACAATACTTATTTTGAATAAGGTTCCGTCAAAGTCTGTTGGACAGACTCCATGTGAAATATTGATAGGAAAAAAACCTGATTTTTTATTCCTGAAGATTTGGGGATGCTGGGCATATGTTAAACGTTTGGATAGTACCAAACTAGAACCAAATCGGATAAGTACCTATTTGTAGGTTACCCTAAGGAAACGAAAGGATATTATTTCTACAACCCACAAGAGAATAAAATATTTGTTGCTCTCTATGCGGTTTTCCTAGAAAATGAATTCATGAATGCAGTGGTAAGTCGGAGGAAAATAGAACTCGATGAAAATTGGAGTGGTATTATTTCTGGCACCGACCCCCTCACGAAACACGAACAGTCCATCAAGGATGAGACTGTTCCATAATATTCTAATACACAAGAACCGCGTAAGTTGGAGATTGTCAGAAACAACCTGAGAGGTATGAGTTTCTGATCTCACCTTATGTAGACATTAATCTTATTAAGGAAGATGAACCGGCACACTTATGAGAAAATGATACAAGGTATCGACTCCATTTTATGGAAAGAAGCCATGGAGTCCGAAATGGATTCCATGTATACCAACCAAGTTTGGACACTGGTTGAAGTACCAGAAGGTATTAAGCCTATTGGTTATAAATGGGTCTTCAAAAAGAAGATAGACATGGAAGGCAACATACAAACGTACAAAGCTAGGCTTATAGCTAAAGGATATCTTCAATGACATTGTGTCGATTACGACGAGACCTTTTCACCCATTTCTATGATTAAATCCATTCGGATAATGCTTGCTATTGCTGCATATTTTGATTATGAAATATGGCAAATGGATGTCAAAACCGTTTTCCTTAACGGAAACCTTTTGAAGGATGTTTATATGCAATAACCTGATGGTTTTGTCGTGCCAAGACATGCAAACAAGGTTTGCAAGTTAAACCGATCCATTTATGGATTAAAGCAAGCATTGCATTCTTGGAACTAACGTTTTGATGAGATCATAAAAGAATATGGTCTCATTCGAAACGAAGATGATTCTTGTGCATATAAGAAGGTTAATGGGAGCGCAATGACATTCATTGTCCTACACATTGATGATGTATTGCTTCTTGGCAATGAAATTCTCATGCTACAATCGGTGAAAGTTTGGCTTTCATTAAAATTCTCCATGAAAAACATGGGAGAGCCAGCCTTTATTTAAGGAATATGGATCTACCGGGATAGATCTAAAAAGCTGCTAGCACTCTCCAAGAGCTTATATATTGACTAAGTGTTGAAGAGATTCAACATAGATCAGTCCAAGAGGGGGATGCTTCCGGTGTCACATGGCGTCTCTCTATAGAATGATATATGTCCTAAAACTCAAGATGACATAGATGCAATTATTTGGACCCTGTATGTTTCAGCAGTTGGATCGATCATGTACGTTATGATATGTACATGTCCTAGTGTCTCATATACTTTGAGCATGTGCAGTCGTTATCATAGCGATCCAGGTGATGGTCATTGTATTGCTGTAAAGAACATCCTTAAATATCTTAGACGAACTAAAGATAATTTCTTAGTCTATGGGGAAGGAGAACTTAAGGTGACTGGGTTCACCGATACAAGTTTCCAAACTGACAAAGACGACTGTAAGTCATAATCAGGGTACATATTTTGTTTGAACAACGAAGTAGTGAGATGGAAATCATCGAAGTAAGAGACTATTGCCGATTTAAAAACAGAAACGGAAAATATTGCTGCAACTGATGCAGCAAAATGATCGGTTTTGATTCATAAATTCCTAATTGGATTAGGAATAGTTCCGTTAGTAGCTAATCTCGTACCTTTATATTAATGGGGCATCGCACAGGCTAAGGAACCACGGTTTCATCAACGATCCAAACATGTATTTTGACGATTTCATATGATTCATAAGATCATACATTGTGGCCATGTGAAGATCGAGAATATCGCATCAGATGATAACATTGCGGTTTTGATGACGAAGGCTATATCTCAATAAACGTTTGAGCGACATTTACATAGTTCAGATGTTAGATACTTAAGTGATTGACTATGAGCCAAGTGGGAGATTGTTGGACAATTATTCCCCATAGCATCACTATTTGTAAAGAACATTGTGGTTTTGTACAAATTAACTATGTGACAAAAGGAAATTTCTATTTTATAATTATTGTAATTGGATTACTTAGATATATATTAATGATAAAAGTCCATATGATGAAATCGGATTAATAAGATATGAGATAGTATTAATCCACGAATGGTTTAATCATTAAATATCTCTATTCGAAGTATTATCGAGACTGGACATTGATAATGCGGAATAGACTAGTATTACACTTGTGCGCATTATGGAAGCTTAACGACATAGTTCTAATATAATTAGATATTGGATACTTATGCAAGTGTGATAAGAGGATCTGTTAGTCATTGGACCGGAACAACTCGCTCTGGATAGACCCACTCGGAATCTCATTGGTAGTATGACTATGTGTCTATGGGAATCCGAATCAGGGTAGGTGTATATGATCTTTAACTTAAGACTTACGTTGCTATTACTTGCGACAATCAGTTTACTTTAGAATTGGTCTTCCGAAGCTTTAACAGGTCCTGTGTATGCCCTCGTAGTGTATTAGATGTGATGTCAAGATGGGAGTATCACTTCAGTCATATGGAGATGATGGTCACACAAGATACGAAACTAGTACTCTTAAAAGCTGCAGCGATCGGGAAAGTATGACTAGGTCATGACTTTCCGATTACGGAGATTAGTTACTCGGGATCCGTTATATGCTTCGTACGAGGCAGACACAGAGCAGCCCTATGCCTAGCATGTGACATCCGATACTGGATCGTATTACGCATTACATTATATTAGTATTACTACGTCTGATACATATCATATTCCTCGGTGAATATTTCTAGAGAATTCGATAGGCACCGTACTTTGCTAGAAGTCACCCATGTCTTGTAAATCAGTGAGAATGTGGTACGAGGTATGCACGTGTTCGGATAGTCCGATAACCGTATTTACTGTAAAATATCTAAGAATCTCTTGGGTCACTTCCCAAAGATTCATCATTGACATTTGACTCATATAGAATTAATCAAGGATTAATTATGATAGAGAAAATTAATCTGAGATTAATTACGGCAAGAATTAATCCGGGATTCAATTCGTATAGAAGAGAGAACGCGATTAATTTAAAATTAATCGATAAAATAAATTTAATAGTTAAATTAGATTTTTCAATTTAATTTATTTATTTGTGGCAAAAATAATTTATCAGATATATTAATTGAAATTGGATTTCAATACGAAATTAAAATTAGATTTTAATTCTGGCGAACGAATTAATTTGAAATTAATTCGAAAGCGACTATCATAATAATATTGTGAGGCATAATTATTTAATTAAATTGGATTTAATTATGGCACGACGAAAATTTCATTTAATTCGGAATTAAACGAACCCGATAAAATTACTTATGACTTAGTTTTGTGTTGGAGAAGCCAACTTAACTTTTGAATTTAAAAAGTGGTGGGACCACTTGACTTACATCAAATGTCATTATTTGATGGAAGTAGTTGGCAAAATTAATTAAATCATTTAAACACACAATAATCAAAGTTTTAAAAAACTATTCACTCTATTCTCTCTTTCACCCTTGGCCGAAACCTCTCTCAAACTTGGAAGAAATTTTTACTTCAAAAATTTCACAACGCTAGCACTTGGAGGAGTCATTTGAGGTGATAGGGAAACTCACCCAAGGACCAAAAAACATATAAAATGCTTGGAGCTTCATCTAAAGAAAGAAATTTTTGAAATTTCTCCATATACAATGTAAGTGATTCCGCCACTTTTCTTGTTAATTTCACACATAGAGTCATGTTTAGGATCTTGGAAGCATGCCTTAGAGACTAACACTGTGTACTCCTCTCGAGTTGATGTTGTAACATCGACTGGCCTAGGAGGGATCACCCTTGATATCGACGGCATACAGCCCACTCAAGGACTGGCATCTCATTACCTGGAGTGAGGTTTATACCACATCCATCATTGCATGGATCGACTTCCAACCATAATCATATTAACCAAGGGTGTAGTGTTCGATGATCAAAAACTCGAGAGGTATTTCCCTCTCTGTAGTAACACCAAGATTCTGATCTACCCTCATCCGTTGGAATGTTTACCAGAATATGATGTCAGAGTTGTTTCCTCTATCTACTAGGACACGAGACATAATCACATTTGCTATGCATAGTTTAATTATCAGAGGATCTAAATGCGATGGTTTTAACATGTCTATATCTCTGTCTGGGAAGGAGATAAGTGCCGAGTAAGTAGATGATCTTGCTCTTAACCTGATACAATTTACCTAAAATCCGAGGGCCCGCATCCTATCTTTTTAAAAAAAAAAAAGTTAGCGATTCAATCTGTTTTGTTTCACATGCCCTTCTTCAAGAATGTCCATCCTTAAACATGAGACATGTGTCAACCTCCAATACCTCTTGAGGTTCTGCTTGGTGTTGCCTCAGATCCCTGTTGGGTGCTTCTTTGATTCTAGTGCTTCTAATAGTTTACTTCTAAAGGTAGAACTCTGGCTTCCAGCTGGCTCTTCCCTTTCAAATATTCCATCAACTTGTCCTTTCTTATAATTGCTTTCAATTGTCGATACAGGTTATTACATATGGCAGTGGTGTAACCTACTTCTCTGTGTAACTCACAATATAGCTCTTTGTCTCGGTACTCTTTTGGAACTCTTATCGGTTGTGGTTCCATCAACAAACCTTGATTTTTCACTTTATGGATGAATATTTCTTTGTTAAGGTGAATTCATACAACATCCCATCATCTTCCCACCTCGGCTGCTTAGGCTCGTACCTATACCTCTATCTTTGCTTAGTATCTTATAAGGTTATGACTCACTTCGTGTCTCATTCTAGCTTTCTTTTCCTCGAGTCTTGACTCTGCTCCTTTCTGATTCTATTGCCTTGACCTTGATTTTCCACCATGATCGCAGCGGCTTGAGACATCATGGTCTTGTTTTCTATTAACTTCACCAAGCTCTCTGCTTTGGATCGTACTTCTGACATGTTAGGTGCCTTCAGGAACTCTTCATGAATATGGGACCCGCTGATTAATCTTCTGATGAAGAAGGCTGGTGTTAACTTTGAGTCTAAGTTATTGACGATGTTTATCTCGTCAACAAACCTCTGTAGTAATGCCTATGGGGCTCATCATACGTCTGCTCCAGCTGCATGTCCACCATAGTAACTTTGGTGGTACAGTTGTCATGGTACTACTCTGTAAACCTTTGCCTCAGGTCTTCGAAACTCTCTTTGGACCTTTTGGGCATTTGCAAGAACCAAGAAAGGCCAGCAAGGGTGGTGATGAACATCTTGCACATTAGAGCCTCATTGGTGGTTTCCAGTGAGAGCCTTTGTCCAAACTGGACCAGGTGAATTACTGGGTCTGACTTTTCAGTGTATTTATCAAGCAGAGTAGGGTGAAGTCTCTGGACTTCAGCTCTTCTTTGATTCATTCCTGAAATTAGGATCACCAGGTCAGCCAAATTTGTTGGGATTTGCACCTGAATGTCTGTGATCTATTTTGCTATTGCCACCACCAGTGTCTCATCGAAAAACTCCTTATTCCTGCAATGTCTTTCTTGAGACAACTAACATCAAGGTCTTTGCCTATCTCCTTGTGCTCTACCTCTCTCCACGTCTGACCTTGATTCTCAAAACCCTCAACATCGAAATTTGCATCATCAATCATGACGGGGCTCTTTCCCCTGGGTCTTTTATCATGGTGCTCTTCTGATCGCCCCTCCTCGTCGAGGTTCCTCTTCCTTTTTTCTTTACTGGGGCCAACCCATTGATCTTGGGTTTCATCGCCTAGTTCTCGTGTTCCTGGAACTGCTTTTTCATGTCCTGCATCTGGTCCTCCATTTGCTTCATCATCTCGTTCATGATTACCGAGATGTCCATCATATGTATCAAGTGGTTGGAGACTTCTTCTTCCTGTTGAGCAGCGGACGCAAAGACTCGAGACTCCTTGTTCCTTGAGGTCATTCTTACTAGTTTGGTTGAGCGAATTTTATTAGATGTAATGATTGCAGGAAATTGTAAACACAACTTTTAGTCTCATTTTCCCCATAAACTGTGCTAATTGTTTGTGCAGTAGAACTCTACAAACAATATGATTAAGAGAAAAAATAGAAATTGGAAAAGAATGCTCTGTTATTGCACAAATATCAAAATATCGATCTCTTGTTCCAAGGTTCCTTGCACTATTTATAATGTCTCATTACAAGAAAAATAAACTAACAGCAGTTACATTCCATTCACGTTTCCCACTAACTGACTCACTCCCTACAATCTCGGAATATCCCTATTCTTGATAATTGTTCAGGTTAAAGAAATAGAAAGTAATTAATTGGTTGTGTGATTAATTGTTTAGAAGATTCGTGTCATCAATTAGCTAATATAACGGGCTTAATTCTCGCATGATCTTTGCTTCCCTTTTCAGAGGAGGGTATGAGGCGTAGATCTTGCCAAAAGATCCTTAATCCAGGCTCTGAACAGAGGATCTGACTTGAGACCCTGAAAGAAGCTACTGGATCGGACCCTAGAGACAGACTTTCGAAACTAGACTTTGATATGAGGTCCCGTAATAAGACTTTAAAAAGATACCGAAATCAGACCCTAACGATAGCTCTAGACCCCCTTTAAAATATGTTTGACCATGTGTCATTCTTCTGATTTTTCTCCACACAGTATCCTTCACTTCATTTTTCATGGTCTACTGATTTTGATATCCTTATGATCGATTTCCTCGTAATAGAAATTTATTCGTTTTTGAAGTCAAAATCTTTGACTGCGTGTTCTTACTTTTGATTTTTCTAAATATGTTTTTTTTTTTTTTTTTTGGGTACGGTAATTGCTATTTCAGTTATTAGAGTTTCAGGTGATTATGCAAAAATTCCTATAATTTTAAAACAATAATGATAGATGTATTAATAAATTCTCTTTCAAAATTAAATTATGATTTTAAATTAAAATTTTCATTTAAATTAATAATTTTTTATATATACAATTTCTTCTAATTGGTTTAGAAATATAATTTTATAGTTATTGTATATTCATGGAATACATATATCACTACTCATTTTAAAAATTACCTAAAAGATTCTTAAGCATACTTCTTTTCCTTAAAATCATTTTAAAGATAGTGTAATGGATGGTTAGGATGAACAGAGATAATGAATCCAAAAGCTATCTTTATGTGGCTTACTTGACAGCTCAGATCATTTCATTATAATCTAATGGCTAATAAAGAATCATTTCATTATAGAATCTTTATAAAAATGGAAAATGAAAACTAACAAATAAATTAAAGAATAAAATCATTTATTAATGGAAAATGAAAACTACCAAATAAATTAAAGAATAAAACAATTTAATTAAAAAAAAAATCATTTCGTTATAAACAAATTAAATAACAGAATCTTAATCTCTCTGTAAATTCTATAACACCGTGCCGTAAACACGGATACACACTAGTGTGTGTATGTATGTATATATATATATATATATATATATATATATATATATATATATATATATATATATCATTTGAAAAGATAGATTCAATAACTATAAAAGTAATGACAAATGTGTTTGGAAAAAATTTTAAAATATGGAGAAAAACTGGATAATTGACTAAAATTTATAAAGACTTAAACGACTAAAAGAAAACAAAGTATTAAGTCTTTTATTACTGGTATTATTATGATAATATATATTGTGTTTAATTTAATATTTGTATTATTGATTTCTCTTTATTAGGATTTTGCCTAGAATTGTGATTTTAATATTAGAAAATATTTTGTTCTACTATTCCTTTAGTTTTTTTAAACTAAATTCTCTCATATAGAAAAGCATGTATTTACTTACAATTGAAAATTGGAGTTGTGTTTCTAGGTTTAGTTATAGATCTAAATATTTTGTATATTTATAAAAATTGTTGGCAAATATTCTTATCCTATAGGTTTCCATTTCGTCGTAATAGAATTTTTTTAATCAGTTTTTAAAGCAAAATCTTTAACCTATACTTCTCATTTTCGAAAGTACTTGTAGTCCAATTGAAAATGGGAAAAAAATATAAAAAATAACAAAAAACAAAACAAGACTTGAATCGTAGGAACAAAAATGAATATTTACGGTACTTGGCTATCCAAGTCTATTTCTTTCAATTGGTGCTGATTATTATTTTCGGAAATGCTTCAAATTTTCTAGCCAAAATGTTTGATCGAGAATGGTCTTGATTTTGATTTTCAAAACAACCACTGTGTTAAGAAAATACGTCACCGTCACATGATTAGTTTGATACAATGTGTGTACATGTGCCAATACGAGACCCTTATGGTATCCTCTAACTTCATAAGATGATTATGAAATGGAATGAATTTATTTCTGCCACCCGTCGCGACGCCAAGTCTGGCGCATCATGACGCCCATGCAGGCAATCCAGGCAGAGGGCACGTTCTGTTTCACATTACGACGCTAGGGGGTTCCGTGTCGCGACGCCCAGCTGACAAGACCCGAGGTAGAGCCTCTATTTATTAAGCGTCACGAAGTCAAATGCCGAGCGTCGTGACGCTTACACGACCAGGCCTGAGGCAGTGAGCCTCTGATTATTATGCGTCGCGATGCTAAGCCGATTTCAGGGCTTAGCATCAACTTTTCAATGTCTAGTTTGCCCAAATGCACTTCCAGCACTCCCCAACTACAATCCTTACACAAGCAACTCTTTAAACTTCAACATTCATATATTCTACACCAATATACCATCATCAAAGCAACCCTTAATCTCATAAATCTTATTTTAACTTAATGTCTAGTATTTTATAAACTTAGCCATCTCTTAATCCAATCAATTTCCGAATTCCTTATCCACTTGATGCAATCACTAACATGTTAAGGTTGGTACTCTGAGTGTCAATTTTATTGTGTATTTCTTTGTAAATACTAATATAACATTTTATTATGAATAAAATAAACAGTTTCTATTATATAACATCTCTTATTATTTGGTAAAGACGTAACAGACCTTAGAATTATTAGTTACTGTTGCAAAAGCGTCACAACTAATATTAAGTTGTATCATGACGTTATCATTCTTAGACAGTTCCTAGTCAAGGTTTACACTACTTGGACAGTAAAGTAAACTCGTTGAGACTAGTACAGGTCTTATATTGGAATCTTGGATTTCGATGGTTTCTCAATGAACCATGAGTCTTGGAGACTCATATAGACGTGTAGGTATTTATAGTGTATAAATACTGAACGACTCACTGAATATTCTTAATGGATGGTACACCAAGGTCAATAAGAATCTTCTCGGATTGAGATACCACTGTGGATATATGAGTTATCTTCCACACTTAGATGGCATTCACGTCACCGATCAATTTAGATCAGACCTCTGCTTGTTTGTTAGGTATGAACTGATGCTCAGGATTGTTGGGGTTTTGGGCGAAGGGCGCGGCGGAGGCGCGGTTCGGGCGAAATCGTAATTTAAAACCTTTTTAAATTACCGAAAAAATTATTCAATATCTAATGTGAATAATTTGTTCATTTTTGACCTAAACCAATTTATTCGATATCAAATAACGACATAAATATATATGAAATATCGCGAAACTTTTACAAAAATTATTTTTTCGCAAAATAGCGCAAAATATATTTTTGAGAGAACCGACGACCCAACACTTATGGGGACTGCCCAGGTCAACCCCAATAGTGTTAGGGCAGTTCATGGGCTGCCCGAACAGTGACGAACTCACTGTTTGGACAGCCGTCACCCGATTGGCTCAAAAGTCATCCGATAACGCCGTTTTTTGCTGTTTTCGCTTATTTCAACTCCGAAACACTTTCCGAAAATTGTTACAATTCCCAAAACATATTAATTACATTCATATGATATTAAAGTCATCACAAAATTTCCAGTTTTCATCAGATCTGATCCAGAACCGAAATTCAATAATTTTTATGCTTTAAATCCAAATTTTCAAAATTAATCCAATTAATCCACAACACCAAATCAAGTCAACACATATGAAAAACCTAAGAATAATTCTTGGTGTAACAAAAGTGGTCATAACACTTTAGAATAGCAACTCATCATCAAATAATCAATTTGGATACTAATTACACTAATTTCACCCAAATCTACTTCACACACGTATTTTACTTCCATCTCCATCATCCACAAACAAAAGCCCCAAAAATTCAGAATCCAAGGAACTCTAGAACCTTTCTAACAACTCAAGAATCAAGAAATTAAATTTTCAAGCTTAGGGTTATGGTTGATTACCTTCAATCCTCCAATTCCTAAACATTTTTCTTGAATTTTCCTTTGATTCTTCATGGATTCTTCAAGAAAAGTTGAAACCCATCTTTTCTTTGGCGCTCACAACAATGGAACAAGTTGGAAGAAGATGAAAATAATTTCTCCCTCTAATTCCCTCTTGACCTACACTTGAGGGAATTTTTGTCCAAAAATAAATTTAATCCAATTAAATCAATTTACACTTTATAATAACAAATCAAATTTGGACAAATAAAGTGTAATTAAAACATGTAAAGTTGACCAATAATAATTGGACAAATTCCATAACATTTATGGAAAAAGTTTATTAATTAATAATTCAAATATTTAACAATTAAATATCCAAATAATTAATTAATATAATTATTATTATATATGTATTTTATTTACAATAAATAAGAAATACATATATTTATGGCATGTGTCAAAATCTCATTTGACTAATAATTAATGTGTATCTAATCGTATTATGTATCAAATATAAATACACAATAATTATTATCAGACAAAATTTCCTAATGCATGTGTTATTGTTTAACTAATAAAATGATCTGAATTAACTCTTTTAATCTGATGAAGTATTATAAATAATCCGTATTATTCATATCGCGTTGCCCAAGTGCTCAACGAGTACACTTTATATTATGGGACTCTCTAAGTTTAGGTTTATCAGTCACGAAATACAATTTCATGTCCATAATCCACCCACTCATGGATTATGACGACTATAGATAATCTCGCTAAACTATGCAAGCCGAAGTCATTGCATACGTATAATCCCTTTGTCGTAGGCTATCTGTATTATACCTGAGATATAGATGAAAAAGTCAAATCTGTTCGGTATAATACAGTCGACTTTCAATTTACGATCTCTAAATAACAATCGAAACTAATTTTTGAAGTTATACCACAGGCATGGATTTACTAGATCGTAAACACGTGATGGATGCATATACCCTTACAAGGACTGACAGATCCTATCTTGATACGCAATGGATATCATGAGCATCAGTCCATACCTAATGAACATGTGGAGGTTTAATCTAAATAGATAGGTGATGTGACTTCTATTAAAGTGTGGAGGATAACTCATATATCTCATTGTGGTATCTCAAGTCAAATGACCACTATGCTCGCTCAACTCGAGAAGATTCCTATTATTGTTGGTGTACCATCTATTAGGAAATATTCAATGAGTCATTAAGTGTCTTATCAAATAAACACCTATATATCTATATGAGTCTCCCGAGACCCGTGGTTCACTAGGATAAACCATCGATCCAAGTCACAATATACGACATGTACTGGTCTCATTGGATTTTATTAACCGACCCGTGTTAGTAAATATTGACCAGCAACTTTATTTAAGGATATACATCTTATAGTGCGCTTCCCAATGTCAATTATAAACTATGTTGTAACTGCAAACTATATTGTAAATCCTAGGGTCTTTGTCTAATATACATGTATCAATAAACTAGATTTAGTTTTGATCTAATCATAATCAGATATCTAATCGTAATTAGATCGAATAAATGTATAAAAGACAAGGGTACTACCTTTTAAAATAATAATATTATTGAAAATAGAATTGCTCGTATTTATGAATCAGACATAAATACGATCCAGATTGGCACTCAGAGCACCAACCTTAACAATTTCTCCCACTTGCTCTAGTGTCAATCCACGGTATCGTATAGACATCTTAATATGTATCGTATACTCATGGCCCTTAAGAGCTCACCTTGCACTCAAAAGGTAGGCAACAATAATTAAGCCCACTTAACAAATTGAGTCTGTCCAACAAACCCAATCGTTTTCCTCAGCTAGCATCATTGACATTTTGTAGTATCCAAATTGAACATCAATATGACTCAGACGATATATTAGTTTTGTGCTATAGCTGCTAAGTTTTCTATGTATTTAGATATCAAATCCAAATACTTTGAGACAACCGCAACACTACACTAATATGAAAACTTCTAATTTATAGGATCAATATGAAAATTCATAAGTCAATACTTCATAAGTTGCAACTGATACCGCTAGTTTAGTATAATCAACATTGACACTCTCACTACATCTTTTCTGACTTTATATGACATAGACCATCTAATGTCACAATTAAGATCAAAACTAATCTGACCTTATGGTTACAGACTAAATTCTCCATAAATAAGAAACTCATTCTTAATATCTCAAAGATCGCAAAGAATATGTTTCAAGATCCATCCTATGGTGTACAGCATATCAAAATAACTCGTAATAATTACGATTAAATTGATATCTTTAATCACACATAATATAGTATTCATTATTCTATCATCATATGATGCATAAGATTGACTAGACATTCTAATCAATCTCTCTTTTGACAAAATGAATCATCATTTACGAAAGATGAATACTATGTATGTAAAAGACACGTTAACTGTCAAACAGTTATATTAACTTTTATACAAATAGTCTTACTGTGTCATTTATTAAATCATATCTAATATGCGACTAATGGGAATATCTCACCAGTCTATTAGTTTTATATCATAAATAAAACTTTATATCAAATATAACAAAGATTGCTCTCACTCCTTTCACGGAGAAAACAAGACTTAGGATATATAAAATGCTAGAAATAAGTTTGTACGCTCCTACTGACCCTATTAACAAATATGTATTCTCTATACTTTGATAAAATCAGACAATCTGACTGTATCAAAATCAGAGAACACGAATTTCTGGAAAGTTTATCTGAGTCTACAATAGGCTCCATAAGCTAATAAGTCAAACTGTGATCTTAGCAGAATACAAACTCTAGGGCCATTCTAGAATGAACTCTTCAAACAAAGAAATCACGACGGATCTCTCGTTCGAAGAAATTATTCAAGAACACCACTTTGCATTCTTTAGCCAAAATATATAGTTTAATGTCAATATTAACCAACAGATCCTTAACTGTTCAATTAGTGTGACTAGAGACAAGTTTTCTCAGAATCTATAATAGACTACTGAGCATAGCCTTTCTCGCTGTCATACTATAAAGGTCAAACCTTTATCAAGCTTACTTTGCTTTTGCTGCACAATCTATTTGCACATTTTATGAAATATTCATAATGAAAGCCTAATCAAGTTCAAAACTTGATCGTTGTAAGCTATGAACAATCTTAGATCTATGGTTCAATGGTAATTTGCAAAATCAATATCAAATATCGCTCCCACTACAAGTTTTAGGATAATTTTCTTCGATAAGAAAAAAACAAAATCATTTAGTATCAAATACTTTGTAAATGATTCTGACATCCTATTGGACTTATACGGTAGATGTCTAAGGTTCTTTTCATCTTATTAAATATGTAGTTCCACTTATAGTTTATCATTCTAATATTTGAATTCACTAACTCAAGTATTTCTGCAATCGTCAACATCCAATGTTAACCACCAAGTAACAAAATAATTTTATTACTCGGGATCGTAGAGAAGATATTCTATCAAATAGAATACAATATTCTATTAAATAGAATAAATCATAAACTTTTACTTGTACCTCCGAGGCACAAGTACTTTCAATTATATAACCATTATACAAAAGAAAGTTCAAATTTTAAACTTTTCAAGATTCGAATTTACTACTTATACATATCATATACGTAATTATAGAAACTAATGGAATAGTAATTAAAGAGATGAATTAATGTTATTGGAGCATAACTCTAAGGGTATTGAAAATTAATTCGGCAACACTCAATATCAATGAATCAAATCATATAAGATTCGATAACTCCCACTAACCAATTCCATCAAAATGGAATCACAAAAGTTTAATATTGAGTAAGAATCACATTCATTAAATAACTTTAGAACTAAATTGCCTTAAATTCATGTGTTTGATCATATCAAATATCTTCGAACAATTCAAAGACTCACAATGAATTCCAAAGATATAGTTTTCAACGCTAAAATAGAATATCTTTTAACTATTCAAAATATTCTATCTGTGTTTCATTATAGGCATATTGAAAGTTCTCGAACCATTCAAGACATTCAACATGTTCTCTATTAGAAACACGTAACTGAGTTATGACAATTCATTAACTTAGTTACGGAGTAAAGAAAACTATCTAAGGCAATTTCCAATTCATTAAACTAAATATATCCAATGTATCGGTTTAATAAATTATGTGGTCCAATGACGATCATTAGTTAAATGAGATTTAATCTCATCCTGAATACAATATTCATTAAATGGATAAGGATATATGGTGTGATATCGTATCAGACCATCATTTACCATACGGAATAAGCATCTAATGCTTTTATGATAAAATTTCATAAAGCACAGTTCTTAGTTATTTACTCTACCAAATATTTTCTTAATATTTATCTTCCATTAATGGCACTACTAGTCATATTAAAATATGTAACAACTGTTTATACATAACAAGTAACTATCCAATAGTCACAAGTTCTGATATCAAATATCAAAACAATTATTAAATATTATTTTAAATAACAAGACAGAAGATCTGGTATCTAATACCTATAGTTGTCCTATTGTGAGAGTCGATATTCTCTGTGCACAACTATACATCTCCAATGCTTAAGCTTTATAATTTGTGTTCAATTATTCACAACGATTGCAAATAATTGATTAACAAACTGTGTTAGACACGTGACTTCTAAAAGTCACTAAAAACCAAGAAACGTCATTAAAAGATAAACAAATACTAATGGAGTTTTCTTAATGTCAGTCAAGAATCCCAAGACATGAACTAATTCAAGTCAATTCCTACTACATAAGAAACTATTCTTACTAGATAATTATATCTTAAAACAAATATCTATTTAGATTACCTAATTGTGACTTAGAAACTAAGTCACTAACCATTTGATTTACAAGGAAATCGGAACAACAAATCCCGATGTTTTTAAACTAATCTAACAATATCTTAGTCTACTGTCTTTCTAGAACCTATTATAGAACTACGCAACCATAAGTAAAATCAAAAAACCTATTCAAGTAATAAGTATGCAGTTGATTAAAAGTATAATTCTATAAACAATATAGAATAAAAGGAAAAAGAAGCAAAATTTTCCATAAAATTACGCATTGCGTTAGTTATGGATTTTTAAACTCAGTAGTGTCTCCCACTAATTTACGTAATACAGTAATCCCCAACAAACAACGGGAATTCAATAATTAAATCGAATTCAAGAGTGAGAGTAGGATCCCATGAATATATTTAAACTCACAACTTTGGCATGATCTTACCTACGTATATTCATAGGTAGACAACTCTTTGTCAATTACTCATGGTTTTGGTCCTGACTGTTTCTCATTGTGACAGCTTTGGCACGTTCACAAGGATGCGTATCAAGGCTACACTTGTCAATGACAAACTCAAGCTACCGATGTAGTCCTCACAACTTTGGCACGTTCAGGATTTCCACTTTCACTTGAATTTCTCTAGTACCAATATACAATTGGGATGGATAATAATTCTATAA
This sequence comes from Zanthoxylum bungeanum, assembly GCA_019454045.1. Classification (NCBI taxonomy): domain Eukaryota; kingdom Viridiplantae; phylum Streptophyta; class Magnoliopsida; order Sapindales; family Rutaceae; genus Zanthoxylum; species Zanthoxylum bungeanum. The sequence goes on from SKCR01044119.1 coordinate 256,347, forward strand.
CCTACACCCACACAGCTTTGGCACGATCTCTGATGTAGTTATAGAAAGATACTCATAAACTGTACTGACAAGATGAAGCAAGAAACATGTATCCAATACATGTTACTTTACAGCCTTATTTAAAAGGGAATTTTCCTCAGGATGCTATACTCTATATCAAATGCAGAATTTTAATTTAAAATATTTTCTAAAAAAATCCATTCTACCTTAGAAAACATAGCACAATTTAACCATTAAATTTATGTTACATTTTTCGTTAGCGTAGAACCGAAAAGTCAAGAAACATATATAGATTATATGCATGTGTGAACATTAAAATTGGATTAAATATCAAATATCAAGCATGAATAATGTAATGGATGAAGCATCAGACCTGCTCTGATACCATTTTTGTTGGGGTTTTGGGCGAGGTGTAGCAGAAGCGCAGTACAAGCAAAATCGTAATTTAAAACCTTTTCAAATTACCGAATAAATTATTCAATATCTAATATGAATAATTTATTCATATGATATGAAACTAATTTATTCGATATCAAATAATGACATAAATATATATGAAACGTCGCGAAACTTTTACAAAAAATATTTTTCCGCAAAAAAGCACAAAACACGTTTTTGACCGAACTGACAACCCAACACTTATGAGGACTGCCCAGGTCAGCCTCAATAGTGTTAGGGCAGTTCATGGGTTGCCTGAATAGTGATGAACTCACTTTTTGGACAGCCGTCGCCCGGTTGGCTCAAAAGTCACCGGGTAACACCGTTTTTGGCTGTTTTAGCTTATTTCAACTCTGAAATATTTTTCGGAAATTGTTCCAAGTCCCAAAATACATCTATTACATTCATATGACATCAAATTCATTACAAAATTTCCAGTTTCATCAGATCTGATCCAAAACTGAAATTTAACAATTTTCATGCTTTAAATCCAAATTTTCAAAATTAATCCAATTAATCCACAACAACAAATCAAGTCACAACATATGAACAACCCTAGAATAATTCTAGGTGTAACAAAAGTGTTCATAACACTCTATAATAGAAAATCATCATCAAATGATCAATTTGGATACAAATTACACTAACTTCACCCAAATCTACTTCACACATGCATTTCACTTCCATCTCCATCACCCACAAACAAAAGCCCCAAAAATTAAGAATCAAAGAAACCCTAGAACCCTTCTAACAACTCAAGAAACAAGAAATTAAATTTCAAAGCTTATGGTTACGGTAGATTACCTTTAATCCTCCAATTCCTTAGCTTTTTTCTTGAATTTTCCTTTGATTCCTAATGAAAAGTTGAATCCCATCTTTACTTTGGTGCTAACGACAATGAAATAAATTGGAAGAAAATCAAAATAATTTTTCCCCGTAATTCCCTCTTGACTGACACTTAAGGGCATTTTATCCAAAAAATAAACTTAATCTAATTAAATCAATTAACACTTTATAATAACAAATCAAATTTGGACAAATAAAGTGTAATTAAAATGTGCCATGTTGACCAATAATAATTGGACAAAATCCATAACATTTATGGAAAAATTATTAATTAATAATTCAAATATTTAATAATTAAATATCCAAATATTTAATTAATGTAATTATTATTATATATGTATTTTATTTACAATAAATAACAAATTCATATATTTATGGCATGTGTCAAAATCTCATTTGACGAATAATTAATGTGTATCTAATCGTAGTATGTATCAAATACAAATACACAATAATTATTATCGGAAAAAATCCCCTAATGCATGTGTTATCATTTAACCAATTAAACGATTTGAATTAACTCACTTAATCTGATGAAGTAGTATGAATAATCCGTATTATTCATATCGCGTTGCCCAAGTGCTCAACGAGTACACTTCATACTGTGGGACTCTCTAAGTTTAGGTTTATCCTCACGAAATCCAATTTCATGTCCATAATCCACTCACTCATGGATTATGACAACTACGAATAATCTCGCTAAACTGTTCAAGCCGAGGTTATTGCATACGTATAATCCCTTCATCACAGGCTATCCGTATTATACTTGGAATATAGATGAAAACGTCAAATCTGTTCGGTATAATACAGTCGACTTTCAATTTGCTATCTCTAAATAACACTCGGAATTAATTTTCAAAGTTATACCATGGCCACTGATTTACTAGATCGTAAACACGTGATGAGTGTCTATGTCCTATACACAGGACTGACGGATCATATCTTGATACGCAAGAGATATCATGAGCATCAGTCCTCACTCAATGAACATGTGGAGGTTTGATCTAAAAAGATCAGTGACATGACTGCCATCAAAGTATAGAGGATAACTCATATGTCCCATTTTGGTATCTCAAGTCAAAGGACCACTATGCTTGCTCAACTCGAGAAGATTGCTATTGACGTTGGTATACTGTCTATTATCAAATCTTCAGTGAGTCGTTCAGTGTCTTATCAAATAAACACCTACATGTCTATACGAGTCTCCCGAGACTCATTGTTTACTAGGATAAACCATCGGACCAAGTCACGATATATGACATGTTCTGGTCTCAGCAAATTTTACTAACCGACCCATGTTAGTAAATCTTGACCAGAAACTTTATTTAAGGATATATATCTTATAGTGCACTTCCCAATGTCAATTACAAACTACGTTGTAACTGCGCACTATATTTTAAATCCTAGTATATTTGTCTAATATACAAGTATCACTAAACCAAATTTATTTTCTATCTAATCGCAATCAGATATCTAATCGTAATTAGATCGAATAAGTGTATAAAAGAAAAGGGTGTTTCCATTTAAAATAGAAATATTATGGAAAATCGAATTGCTCGTATTTATGAATCGGACATAAATACGATCCGGATTGGCACTCAGTTAATCCCAGATTAATTCTAATTTAAGTCAACTGTCATCGGTGAATCTTTGGGAAGCGACCCAAGAGACCTCTGGATATGTTGACAGTAAATCCGATTATCGGACTATCCGATTAAGTGTGTACCTCGTACTACGTGCTAACAGATTTACAAGACATGATTGGCTTCTAGCAAAGCACCGTGCCTACCCAATTCTCCAGAAATATTCTTACTGGAATGTACAATCTTTGTCAGGCGTAGAATACGTAGTATTGCATATTACCATCCAGTATCAGATGTCACATGCAAGGTTTGGGGCTGGAGTAGTGTCTGCCCCGTACGAAGCATATATCGGATCACAAGCAAATAGTCTCTTTAATCGAATAATCATGACATTGTCATATTATCCCGATGGTTGCAGCACATTATAGTACCAGTTCTGTATCCCTGCGTGATCATCATCTTCATATGACTGAAGTGATACTTCCATCTTGACAACACATCCAATACTCTACGATTCTCAATAAGCCCAGAAGAGTCGTACACAGAATCTGTAAAGTCCAGGACGACCAAAACTAAAGCGTAATGATTGTCGTAAGTATTAGCGATGCAAGTCTCAAGTTAAGACCAAATACACCTACCCTGAATCAGATTCCCATAGACACATTGTTAAACAACCAATGGGATTTCGGTCGCGTCTATCTGGAGTGAAGCTGTTTCTGTACCATCGGTAAACACAACCTCATATCACACTTGCATAAGCATCCAATACTTAAATATATGAGAACTATGATGTTATGCTCCCACAAAGAGCACAAGTGCAATACTAGTCTATTCCGTATTATCGTTGTCCAGTCTCGATACTACTACAACTAGGGATATTTAATGATTAAACCTTAGTGGATTGATACTGTCTCACATCTTATAATCTGGAACTAATCATAAGGACTTTTATTATTTCTATATTCAAGTAATCTAATTACAAATGATAAAAGAGCAGTTTCCTTTGTCACATAGTTAATTTGTACAACAAAACCATGTTCTGTACAAATAGTGATGCTATGGGTCATAATTGTCCAACACTCACTCCACGTCCGACCTTGATTCTTGGAACCCTCAACATCGAAATTTTCGTCATCAATCATGATGGGGTTCTTTCCCATTGGTCTTTTGTCATGGTGCTCTTATGATCGCCCTTCCTCGTCGAGGTTCCTCTTCCCTATTTATTTATTGAGGTCAGCCCTCTGGATCTTGGGTTTTAGCGCCTTGTTCTTGTGTTATATGAGTTACAATTGTTCCTGGAACTGCTTTCTCATGACCTGCATCTGATCCTCCATCTACTTCATCATCTCGTTCCTGATTACTGAGATGTTTATCATATGTATCAAGTGGTTGGATAATTCTTCCTTCTGTTGAGCAGCGGACGCAAAGACTCTAGACTCCTTGTTCCTTGTTCCTTGAGGTCATTCTTACTAGTTTGGTTGAGTGAATTTTATTCGATGTAATGATTGCAGGAAATTATAAACACAATTTTTCGTCTCAGTTTCCCCACAGACTGTGCCAATTGTTTCTGCTGTAGAACTCTACAAATAATAGGATTAAGAGAAAAATATAGAAATTGGAAAAGAATGCTCCGTTCTCTTGTTTCAACGTTCCTTTCACTATTTATAATGTCTCATTATAAGAAAAATCAACTAACATCGGTTACATTCCATTCACTTTTCCTACTAACTGACCCACCCCTATGATCTCGGAATTTCCCTATTCTAGATGATTGTTTAGGTTAAAGAAATAGAAAATAATTAATTGTTTGTGTGATTCATTATTTAGAAGATTTGCATAAATCCTGCCAAAAGGTCCTTAATCCAGGTTCTGAGCAAATGTCCTGGCTTCAGATCCTGAAAGAAGCTTCTCTGGATCAGACCTTGGAGACAGACTTCGACAGGAGATCCCGTAATAAGACTTTTAAAAGATACTAAGATTAAGCCCTGACGATAACTGTAGATCCCCTTTAAAATACGTTTCACCATGTGTGATTCGTCTGATTTTTCTCCACACAGTATCCGTCACTTCATTTTTCATGGTCTACAGATTTTGATATCCTTGTCACCTTTTGCTCGACTTCCGCGCAATAGAATTTTATTCGGTTTGGAAATCAAAATCTTTGACGGCTTGTTCTTACTTTTGATTTTTCTTAAATATGTATATGTAAATAAAAAGCATCTGTTTTTTTTTTTTTTTTTTGGGTAGGGTAATTGCTACTTCAGTTATTAGAATTTCAGGTGATTATTTAGTAGTTTCTATAATTTTAAAACAATAATGATAGAAATTACATTTAAATGAATATTTTAAATTGTGATTTTAAATTAAAATTTTCATTTAAATGAATAATTGTTATATACACAATTTCTTCTAATTTGTTTAGAAATATAATTATATAGTTATTGTATATTCATGGAGTACATATATCACTACTCATTTTAAAAATAACCTAAAAGATTCTTAAGCATACTTCTTTTCCTTAAAATCATTTTAATTATATATATATATATATATATATATATATATATATATATATATATATATATATTACTATATTACATTTGAAAAGATAGATTCAACAACTATAAAATTAATGACAAATGTGTTTGGAAAAATTTTTAAAATATGGAGAAAAACTGGATAATTGACTAAAATTTAAAAAGACTTAAACGACTAAAAGAAAAAAAAGTATTAGGTCTTTTATTACTGGTATTATTATGATATATATATTTGTTTAATTTAATATTTTTATTATTTATCTCTCTTTATTAGGATTTTGCCTAGAATTGGGATTTTAATGTTAGAAAATATTTTGTTCTACTATTCCTTTAGTTTTTTAAACTAATTCTCTCATTAGAAAGGCATGTATTCACTTACATTTGAAAATTGGAGTTGTGTTTCTAGGTTTAGTTATAGATCTAAATTTATTGTATATTTATAAAAATTATTGTTCAATTTTCTTATCCTATAGGTTTCCATTTCGTAATAGAATTTTTAATCAGTTTTTCAGGCAAATTCTTTTATCCTATACTTTTGATTTTCGAAAGTACTTGTAGTCCAATTGAGTGGAAAAAAAAAAAAAAAAGAAAGATGGAAAAGGGAATGTTCTGTTTCGTGCCGCAACGCTAATGGTTTCGTGTCGTAACGCTCACTTGACAAGACCCAAAGCATAGCCTCTGTTTATTAAGCGTCACGACGTCAATGCCCAGCGTCGTGACATTTACACAACCATGCCTGAGGTTGTGAGCCTCTGATTATTATGTGTCACGACGCTGGGTATTCAGCGTGGCGACACTAAGCCAATTTCAAGGCTTAGTATCAACTCTTCAATGTCTAGTTTGCCGAAATGCACCTCCAACACTCCCCAACTACAACCTTTACACAAAACTTCAACATTCATATATTCTATATCAATGTACCATCATCAAAGCAACCCTTTAATGTCATAAATCTTAATTTAACTTAATGTCTAGTATTTTATAAACTTAGCCATCTCTTAATCCAATCAATTTCCTCATTCCTTATCCACTTGATGCAATCACTAACATATTAAGGTTGGTACTCTGAGCGTCAATTTTATTATGTATTTCTTTGTAAATACAAATGTAATATTTTATTAGGAATAAAATAAACAGTTTATGTTATATAACATCTCTTATTATATGGTAAAGACGTAACATATCTTAGAATGATAGTTACTGTTGCAAAAGTGTGGGAACTGACATTAAGTTGTAGCATGACGTTGTCATTCTTAGACAGTTCCTAGTCAAGGTTTACACTACTTGGTCAGTAAAGTAAACTCGTTGAGACTTGTACATGTAGTATATTGGAATCTTGGATTCCGATGGTTTCTCGATGAACCGTGAGTCTTGGAGACTTGTATAGACGTGCAGGTGTTTATAGTGGATAAACACTGAACAACTTACTAAAGATTCTTAATGGATGGTACACCAACATCAATAAGAATCTTCTCGGGTTGAGTAAGCATAGTGATTCTTTGACTTGAGATACCACTGTGGATATATGAGTTATCTTCCACACTTAGATGGCAATTACATCACCGATCTATTTATATCAGGCGTCCGCTTGTTCATTGGGTGTGGACTGATGCTCAGAATATCATGTTGTGTTTGCGGTTGCCTACATAGTATTTTGGAAATACTTAGACAACTTAGTAGTCGAAGCACAATATTGATGTGGCATCTGAGTCATTTTGATGTAGAACTTAGTTTCTATAAAAAAATGAATGATGTTGGCTAAGGGAAATAATTAGGTTTGTTTGATAAACTTAGTATGTCATAGCAGGCTTACTTGTTGTTGCCTACCTTTTGAGCGCTAGGAGAGTTCTAGAGGGCCATGAGTATGTGATACACATTAAGATGTGTATATGATATCGTGGATTGGCATTAAAGCAAGTGGAAGAAATTATTAGGGTTGGTGCTCGGTTTCCAATCTGGATCATATTTATATTCGATTCATGAATACGAGCAATATCTTTTTCTATAATATTACTTAATTATGGTAGCACTTCTTGTCTTTTATTATATATGTTTGATCTAATTCATTAGATTGAAACTAAATCGTGATCGGTGAAAACGGTGTTATCGGATAATGGTTGCCATGAACTATCCCAATATTTTTGGGCTGACCTGGGCACTCCTAATGTGTATTGGTTGGTCGGTTCGGCCGGAAACGCATTTTATGCTATTTTACGGAAAAATATTTTCACAAAAATTTCGCAGTGTTTCGATAATATTTATGTCGTTATATGATATCGAATAAATATGTTTAGGTGAAATATGAATGAATTATTAATATTTGATATTAAATAATTTATTCATAAGTTTGAAAATTTTAAACTAAAATTTCGCCCGAACTACGCTTCTTCCGCTGTGCCTTCCTGATTTGACCCCAATAAGAATGTGTGGTGAATATTATGTCTCTTTTTGTATTAGATACTGAATGATATAATGTAAATATTAAGAATCGTTCTTTGTATTTATATAAAATAAATAATATTCAGATCTTTTCTTGTCCAAATGAGCATGGTCATTACATATATCGTACCTCACAAGATATCGTTATTCCTGGAATTAATAAACGTAAACAGTCTGACATAATAATACTGAACTCTGACATATGAGGTTAGGTCATATAGGCATGAAACGCCTAACCCAATTGGTTAAGAATGGTTTGATACATGATCTCACCATTGAACCTAATCGAACTTGTGAATCTTGCTTTCGGTGTAAAATGACCAAAGTCCCATTTTTAGGTGTTGGACACCGAGCCACTAATTTATTAGAACTCATACATTCTGATGTATGTGGTCCTATGAGTTAGACTGTACATAGTGATTTTTCATACTTCTCACCTTTATCGATGATGTGTCACGATACAATTATGTTTATCTGATGAAATATAAATCGAAAAACTTTGAAAGGTTCAAAGAATTTCGAAATGAAGTTGAAAATCAAATTGATCAATATATTAAATGTCTTCGATCTGATCGAGGTGGTGAATATATGAGTGGAGAGTTCTGTGATTATTTAAAGGAGAATGAGATTCTCGCTCAATATACTCATCCGGGCACTCCGCAACACAATGAAGTGTCAGAATGGAGAAATCAAACATTACTGGATATGGTCCGATCGATGTTGAGTTATACAGATTTGCCTTATTACTTATGTGGTTATGCTATTTTAACTGCCACTCATCTCCTAAATAAGATTCCTTTCAAAGCTATTCCTATACTCCTATGAGATATGGACCGGTAAGAAACTGAATCTTAGTTATGTTAAGATTTAGGGGTATCCTGCATACGTCAGAATGGCTCAGCAAAATAAACTTTTGCCTCGAGGGTAGAAGTTTAGGTTTGTTTGATATCCTTCAAATACGAAAGGATATTTGTTCTATGATACAGAGCGTCGAAATTATTAGTAGCTCGCTTCGCAAAATTTCTAGAAATAGAATTTTTGTACGAAGGTGGTGATCAAAGAGAGGTTGAAGTTAATGAAGTACAACCTGACACCAATGAACCAACGGAAGAACCTGAAGTTCAAGAAGATGAAGAGCCTTCAACACACACTCTCTATAGGTCGCAAAGGGTATCTAGACCTCCTGAACGCTTGTATTTGATACAAGAAAATAATCTTGATGTTCTCTTAGTTGAAGAGACTGACCTTTTTACCTATGGAGAATCGATGTTCGACATCGACTTCGTGAAGTGGCAAGATGCCATGAAATCCGAAATGGACTCAATACATGAGAATCAAGTTTGGAACTTGGTTCCGCTTCCTGAATGAATTGTTCCTATCGGTTGTAAATGGATTTACAAAAGGAAACGAGGGCTTGATAGAAATGTTGAAATCTTTAAGGCCCAACTGGTAGCTAAAGGTTACTCGCAGTGACCTGGTGTCGACTATGATGAAATTTTTTCGCCACTAGCAATGTTAAAGTCTTGTTATCAATTGCCGCTTACCATGATTACGAGATTTGGCAAATGGATGTCAAAATGACTTTTCTAAATGGATTTCTTGATGAAGAAATCTATATGGAACAGCCAAAGGTTTTGCATCCAGCGAGAACTCGGGCATGGTATGCAAGCTGAAGAAGTCCATTTATGGACTTAAACAGGCTTCACAAAGTTGAAATCTTTGATTCGACGAGATAATCAAATTGTCTGGTTTTTTTTCAAGAATTCTGTGCATATAAGACGACCAGTGAGAGTATGGTGTTATTTTTAATTATATATATTGACAACATCCTTATCATTGGGAATAATATCGGGATGATGCAAGGTTTCAAAGCTTACATCTATAAGAATTTCTCCATGAAAGACCTAGGTGAAGCTTCTTATCTCTTAGGCATAAAACTCTATAGAGATAAAGAAAAGAAGCTTATTGGGTTATCCCAATCAACGTACATAGATAAGATTTTAAAACAGTATAATTTTGGTAACTGTAAAATAGCAAACATACCATTCAGACATGACTTACATCTTTCGAAAAAAATATGTCCATAAACAGAAGATGATAAGATTAGAATGTCTAATCAGTCTTATGCTTCGTGTTTGGGCAGCATCATGTATGAAATGTTATGTACTAGGCCTAATATGAGCTTTGCAGTTAGTATGACAAGCAGATATCAGTCTAATCCAGGAATTGACCATTGGATGGCCATTAAACATATCCTCAAGTATCTTAAAGGTACTGAGAATAAGTTTATTAACTATGGAGAAAATGAAGTACATGTTAGTGGGTATACAGATTCTGATTTAAAATCGGATCTATTGTTGGATAATTATGACCCATAGCATCACTATTTGTATAGAACATGGTATTGTTGTACAAATTAACTATGTGACAAATGAAATTACTCTTTTATCATTTGTAATTGGATTACTCAGATATATAAATGATAAAAGTCCTTATGATTAGTTTTGGATTAATAAGATATGAGACAGTATTAATCCACAAAGGTTTAATCATTAAATATTTCTAGTCGTAGTAATATCGAGACTGGACATCGATAATGCGGAAAAGGCTAGTATTACACTTGTGCGTGTTATGGAAGCGTGACGGCATAGTTCTCATATATTTGGGTATTGGATACTCATGCGAGTGTAATAGGAGGTTCTGTTTACTGATGGTACGGAAACAGCTTCACTCTGGATAGACCTCTCGGAATCTCATTGGTAGTATGACTATGTGTCTATGGGAATCCGAATCAGGGTAGATGTATTTAGTCTTAACATGAGACTTGCATCGCTAATACTTGCGACAATAATTATACTTTGGTTTTGGTCATCTGGGGCTTTAACAGATTCTATGTAGCCTCTTCTGGGTATACTGAGAATCGTAGTGTATTGGGTGTGAGTCAAGACGGAATTATCACTTCAGTCATATGGAGATGATGATCATGTAGGAATACAGAACTGGTACTCTAAGCGCTATAGCTATCGGGGAAGTATGACTAGGTCATGACTTTCCGATCATAAAGAGACTAGTTGCTAGTGATCTGATATATACTTCGTACGGGGCAGACACAACTCCAGCCACAGGCCTAGCATGTGACATCTGATACTGGATCGTAATGCGCAATACTACATATACTACGCCTGACAAAGATCATGTATTCCGTAGAAGAATATTTATGGAGAATTGGGTAGGCACGGTGCTTTGCTAGAAGCCAACCATGTCTTGTAAATCGGTAAGAATGTGGTACCGGGTATGCACGTATTCGGATAGTCCGATAACCGTATTTACTGTCAACATATCCAGGGATCTCTTGGGTCGCATCCCAAAGATTCACCGATGATATTTGACTCGAACAATATTAATATGGGATTAATTATGAGAGAGAAAATTAATCTAGGATTAATTATCAAGAGAGAAAATTAATTTGGGATTAATTACGGTAAAAATGAATCTGGGATTAATTATCAAAGAAAGAATTTATCTGGGATTAATTGCGTCGAGAATTTATCTAGGATTAAATTTGTCGAGAAGAGAGAACGCGATTAATTTGGAATTAATCGGCAAAGTAAATTTAATAGTAAAATTAGATTTTACTATTTAATTTATTTAATTGGGCTAAAATAATATATTAGATATATTAAATGAAATCGGATTTCAACAGGGAATTAAATTGGATTTTAATTTTAGCGAACGAATTAATTTGGAATTAATTCGTAAGTGATTTTCGTAATAATTATGCTAGGTATTATTATTTAATTAAATTGGATTTAATTATACCACGATGGAAAATTCGTTTAATCGGATTAAACGAATCCGAGCCCAAAGTATGTTATGTAAGTAATTTGAATTTTGAATTCAATGTGGTGGGACCCACTAACTTACATCAGCTAGTCATTTGTTGATGGAAGTTGTTGGGTAATAAATTAGATCTTACTTACTCATTTCACCCACCAACAAAATATATATTAAAAATGAATTTTGGAAATTATTTTTATTTCTCTCTCTCGGTTTGCCAAAAGGCAATTAATCTCATTCTTTTGTTTTCGGCAAAAGACGCCACTGCCTTCTATTTTTTTAATGAAAATGTCAAAAGCCATTTTGGCTTCTTTGAATGAAAAGAAAGCTATTGGCCGAAAGAAGCAACAATGGCCACTAATTTCATTTTGAAAATGAGCTGTAAGCCAAAACAAATTGCTATCTCTCTGACATATGAAGTTTAGGCCGATTGGCCTTTTCTCCATTAGGCCGAATGACTTCTTCACCAATTGGCTGATTGCCTCTGATTTGTTTGGCCGAATGGCCTCTGTTGTGAAACTAATTTAGGCGATCACTCCTCTATGTCTCGGGCAAATTTGTTCTCCTTGGGAGATAAAAATTCCTAATTTGGTCCATTAGAACAAATAAGCATACTTTCAAGGATCAAATATGGGATAGGGATACCTCACCCATGAGCATGGAAGCTTCAACATCCATAGAGGTTTGAACTCAACTGATCAATGTAAGTCCTCCGCAACTTATTTTTTATTTTTATTTACACACGAATCCCGTTTAGAGATCCTGTGGCATGTCTAGGACACTAAAAAAGGTATCAGAGCGAGATCTATGCTTGATTTAATTTTTATGGTTTATGGACTTTAATTTAGGATTTTGGCTTGGAGCTTGATTTTGCCTAAATTGATTGTTGGGATATGTTTATATGATGTTCAATTTGATTTGTGCATTGTTGGAATTGTGTAAAATTGATTTGATTAATTTTCCCTAATTCCTACCCCTTGGCCGAAAACTACCCTAGGAAGCTCATGGTCAATTTTTTGAATTAGATAATTGGATATGTTGATTCACATGAAATTGAATGTTAATTGTTGATTTAATTATATTGAAATCAAAATTGGATGTTAATTTCATGTATTGCCATGAGTGTGAAGCATGTTTAAATGAATTGTTTTGATTAATTTGTGTTGGTCATAAATTAGATGTTAAGCATGATTAATTAGATTAATTAGTATTTGAAAATACTACATTAATTAATTAATTGTGTTAATTACATTTCAATTGAATTAATGTGTAATTTGGAATGATATATTATTTAATTATTGTAATTGGGATAATGGGCTTAGTTGGGCTAAATTTTAGTCTTGGATTATATTTGGGCCTAAACCATTTCCATAAAGTCCGAAATATAACTATTGGGCCTTTAGTAATTTAATTGGGCCTAATGGGCCAGAATTGATTCTATGGCATAGTGTGATTCCTATTGGGCCTAGGCATTATGGGTTAGATCCATTTTGGCCAAAAGCCCAAGCCTAAATAATTAATTAAAGCCCATTGGACTTTAATTGAATAGTATTTGATAGTAATTGGGCCTTTGAGACCCATTAAGATTAGATTTGGAATCCAAGTCTTTAAGGAACATAAATAAGTGTAATTATTTAATTTGTAATTAAATATGAATTAGTATTAGATACAATTTAAATTGGATTTAAATTATAGTTCGATTTACTTTAAGTAGTTATTCTTAAACGAGTTTGACTCGAGCAAATCAAATCGTTGTATGAACATTGGATGGTCATTAATCAAAGATTAATTAATTGGATTAGATTGATTGAATAACATGCTTTGTGTGAATACTTCGATGTATGTATGAATATGTATATCGGATGAATATTAGAAGAGTGAGGGCAATTTTGGAAATTATTGTAATAAATTTAAAATTTATTAAATTGGACCTGCGTGTCCAGCCTATTACCTCATTTCTTATTGTATTTATCTTCTCACCAATTCCCCTCAATGTAAATAAGGTTCTTTAGAAGTATTATGTAATTGGGTAGAAGTAAGAATAGTGCTAGCGGGAGAGAGGAAAATGAGATTTGTTCTAGGAACAAAATGTATCGTATTTCCATCCGTATATCATTATTATTTTATTCGCGCCTTATTATTCTTTTAAAATGCATGCTTAAGGGTGTATGATGAGACCTAATTGAATTAAATTGGACCTGCGTGTCCAGCCTATTACCTCATTTCTTATTGTATTTATCTTCTCACCAATTCCCCTCAATGTAAATAAGGTTTCTTTAGAAGTATTATGTAATTGGGTAGAAGTAAGAATAGTGCTAGCGGGAGAGAGGAAAATGAGATATTTGTTCTAGGAACAAAATGTATCGTATTTCCATCCGTATATCATTATTATTTTATTCGCGCCTTATTATTCTTTTAAAATGCATGCTTAAGGGTGTATGATGAGACCTAATTGAAGATAATAAATTAGTTTCCAAATCGAGACCAAAACCCTCATTTTATATTAAGCATTTTTCCTTCCATTGAGTGATTCTCTCTCAAGATCCAAGATTGGCATTGGTTTGTTGGTCAAAGTCAAGACCTTTGTCCATCGCGGATGTGTTTGAATCACGAAATTGTTACATATCGTACGTCTTGGGTAAGTTATGATTTGTTGGCCAAAGTCAAGGTCACTTCTTGTTCATCGACCTCGATTACGAAGCTTTCCCACTGTCAATGGGTCACGTTTAATTGGTTTCATTAAGCTTGTTGAGCTAAAGCCAAGGCTTAGTTGATTCAGAGGAAAAAGTTTAGGTAATATATTGGATATATGTTTCGGACTTGGAGGTCCACCTACTGGATCTAGGAATTGGATGAGATCCAATTGATCTTAGAGATCTACCTAGTTAAGTTTCATACAACTTGTTGGCCAAAGTCAAGGTTGTATGTTATTTAACAGGATCCTAGCCCACTAGGAAACTAGGTTTCCCGAGTACTCCATAGAGGGTTAAAGGCTTGCCAAAAATAGTAGGAGGCAAGTATTAAATTTGCAATTTCGTTTAAATACTTGCCAATACGACTCATTTTATTTTTCGTCATTAATTATTAAATATATTAGTTGGACTAATATTCAATTGTTGTTTTAATTTAACAGTTGGACAAACTACTTCATTTGTAGTTGGTTATATAATTAGATTATGGTAATCAATACATTTGAATGTAACCGATCAATTGTAGTTGATTATATAGTTGGACAATAGTAATCATTACATTTAATTGTACCCGAAATCGTTGATTGGATAGTTAAACTATAGCAATCAAGATGGATGAAAGATTAGCATTTAGAATATAATCATGGGTGAAAATGTATTTAAACGACTCTAATTTTCAGATTGGAAATAGAACTTCAGGATAATCCTGGGAGCTGAGAATATATTCTATTTGATAGAGAACCCTCTCAAGCATGAGCCCGGAGTTGAGAAAATAGTAGAGCATGAGCTTAGGAAGACTCATTGTGATGATAACTTTAGTGCTCAATCTGTTATGCACAGCCAGAGCTTCTTAAAAGGACATATCCCAAGTTGTCTGCTTAAACTGTGGCAAACGGGGTCACTATAAGTGTGATTGCCGTGTGTACAAGGCAGACATGAAGGAAGTGAAGGCGGGACAAGGTTCCGGCATCAAGAATATTTGTTATAAACGTGTTCATTACTAGTTTGAAAATTGGATTTTTTATACTAGATGTGATACATGAATATATGTACTGATGTGTGAGATCTGCTGATAAGCAGGAGACTGGCTTTAGATGAGATCGACCTACAAGTCAAAAATAGGACGAGAGTCACTGTTTTGGCCGTAGGAACCTAAATTTTAGAACTGCCCTTTCGGCATGTATTTAAATTAGGAGACTTTTATAATGTATCTAGTTTGACTAGGAACATTATCTCTGTATCTAGTTTAACCCATTGCGGGTATACATTTATATTCCGAAACGCCAGGTGTTTTGTTTATAAAGATGATATTGAGATATACACATTAGATGTGAATAACAGTATTTATATTTTGAATATAAATGAATCTCAAACATATAACATGACAAACAAATAGCTCAAATTAAGTAATTTCTAATGAGACTTATTTGTGGCATTGTCGTCTGGAACGCATTAACAAGACTCGTATATCCACACTTTCGAATAGTGGATACTAGGACGGATTTGATTCTAATTCAAATGATGTCTACGAATCTAGTTTAATTAGGCAAAGTGCCTAAAACACCTTTTACTTGGTAAAAGTGCAAGTGCCACCGATATATTTTCCCTCGTTCATAGTGACGTAAGTAGGCCCATATCTAGCTAGGCTAGAGGTGGATATGAATATTTCGTAACCTTTACGGATGTGGCGTCGCGTTACGGTTATGTGTATCTTATGAAACACAAGGCAGAAACTTTTGATAAATTCAAAGAGTTTCGACACGATGTATGAAAATAGACCGGTAAAAGTATTAGAACATTGCGGTCAGACCATGATGGACAATACTTAAATAGATGAGTCGCTCTGAGCTACCAATTTCCTTATGAGGATACGCTTTAAACAGTGCAGTACTTATTTTAAATAAGATTCCATGACAATCTGTTAGACAGACTTCATATTATATATGAACAGGAAGAAACCAGGTTTCTCATTCCTGAAGATTTGGGAATGCTGGGCATACGCTAAATATTTGGATGGTACCAAACTAGAACCCAAATTGGATAAGTGTCTATTTGTAGGTTGTCCTAGGGAAATCAAAGTATAGTACTTATACAACTCACAAGAGAACAATGTAATTGTTGCTCTCCATGCGGTTTTCCTAAGAGTAATTTCTGTATGCAGTGGTAAGTGGGAGGAAAGTAAAACTCGATGAAAATCAGAGTAATACTGTTCCAGGCACCGAGTCCTTTACGGAACATAAACAGTTCATCAGGGATGAAACTGTACCACAATCTTCGAATACATAAGAACCGCGTAGGTATGAGAGAGTCAGAAAACAACCTGGGAGGTATGGGTCTCTGATCTCACCTTATGTAGATATCAATGTTATTGAGGAAAATGAACTGGCTACATATGAGGAAGTGATACAAGGTATCGACTCCTTTTATGGAAAAGTGCCATGAAGTCCGAAATGGATTTCATGTATACCAACCATGTTTGGATACTGGTTGATGTACCAGAAGGCATTGTGCCTATTGGTACTATATTAGTCTTCAAGGAAGACATGCATGGATGGCAATATACAAATGTACACAGTTAGGCTTATACAGAAAGGGTACTGTCAACGACATAGTGTCGACTACGATGAAACTTGTTCCACATGTTGCCATGATTAATTCCATTCAGATAATGCTTGCTAATGCTGTATATTTTGTTTATGAAATATGATACCTGGATGCCAAATCCGCTTTCCTTAATGAAAATCTTTTGGAGGATGTAAAGATTATCCTGACGATTTTTTTGTGCCAAAACATTCAAACAAGGTTTGCAAGTTAAATCAATCTATTAATGGATTGAAGCAAGCATTGCATTATTGGAACCATCATTTTAATGTAATCATAATGGTATATGATTTAATTCAAAACAAAGATGATTCTTGTGTATATAAGAAGGTTAGTGGGAGCTCACTGTAAATGATTGTCCTATAAGTTGATGATGTTTTGCTTCTTAACAATAACATTCCCATAATAAAATCGATGAAAATTTGGCTTTCATGAAAAATTCTACATAGAATACCTAGGAGAATCAGGCTTTATTCTAGGAATAAAGATCTACTGGGATAGATCTAAAAAGCTGCTGACACTCTCTCAGTATTTGTACATTTTGATATGTACATGCCCTGATGTCTCATATGCTTTGAGCATATGTAGACGCAATCAGGTCAATCCAGGTGATGGTCAGTGGATTGAAGTAAAGAACATCCTTGAGTATATTGGATGAACCAAAGATGTATTCTAAGAATATGGGGAAATGAGAACTTGAGGTGACTGGGTTCACCGCTGCAAGTTTCCAAACCAATGAGGACGACTTTAAGTCACAATAAGGGTACGTATATAGTTTGAATAACGGAATAGTGAGCTGGAAATCTTCCAAGCAAGATACTGTTACCGAATAAACAATATAAGCGGAACATTACTCCCGCTAAAGCAGCAAAAGAAGCATTTTGGATCTATATAATCCTAATTCGATTAGGAGTAGTTCTGTTAACAGCTGAGCTAGGCTATAGTACAGGCTAAAGAACCATGGTCTCATCAATGATCCAAGTAAGCACTTCAACTAATTTCATCTTATTCATAAGATCATACATCGTGGCAATGTGATGATCGAATAAATTGCATCAGATGATAACCTTGCAAATCCGCTGAAAAAAGTTGTTTCTCAGTAGAAGTTTGAGTAACCCGTACATAGTTCAAGTGTTAGACACTTGAGTAATTGGCTATAGGCCAAGTGAAAGATTGTTGGATAATTATGACCCATAGCATCATTATTTATACAGAACATGATGTTGTTGTACAAATTAACTATGTGACAAAGGAAATTGCTCTTTTATCATTTATAATTGGATTACTCAGATATATAATTGATTAAAGTCCTTATGATTAGTTCCGGATTAATAAGATATGAGACAGTATTAATCCATAAAGGTTTAGTCATTAAATATCCCTAGTCGTAGTATTATCGATACTAGACATCGATAATGCGGAATAGACTAGTATTACATTTGTGCGTTTTATGGAAGCGTGACGGAATAGTTCTCATATATTTGGGTATTGGATACTCATGCGAGTGTAATAGGAGGTTCTGTTTACTGATGGTATGGAAACAGCTTTGCTCTGAATAGACCCATCAGAATCCCATTGGTAGTATGACTATGTGTTTATGGAAATCTGAATCAGGGTAGGTGTATTTGGTCTTAACCTGAGACTTATATTGCTAATACTTGCGACAATAATTATACTTTGGTTTTGATCGTCCGGGGCTTTAATAGATTCTGTGTACGCCTCTTCTGGGTATACTGAGAATCGTAGTGTATTGGGTGTGATGTCAGACGGAAGTATCACTTCAGTCATATGAAGATGATGATCACGCAGAGATACAGAACTGGTACTCCAAGTGCTATAACCATCGGTGAAGTATGACTAGGTCATGACTTTCCGATCATAAAGAGACTAGTTGTTAGTGATCCGACATATGCTTCGTACGGGGCAGACACAACTCCAGCCCCAAGCCTAGCTTGTGACATTTGATACTGGATCGTAATGCACAATACTACGTATATTACACCTGACAAAGATCATGTATTCCGTAGAATAATATTTCTGGAGAATTGGGTAGGCACGGTACTTTGCTAGAAGCCAACCATGTCTTGTAAATCAATAAGAACGTGGTACCGGGTATGCACGTATTCAGATAGTTCGATAACCGTATTTACTGCTGGATGATATTTGACTCGAACAATATTAATCTGGGATTAATTACAGTAAAAATTAATCTGGGATTAATTATCAGAGAAAGTATTTATCTGGGATTAATTATCAGAGAAAGTATTTATCTGGGATTAATCACGTCGAGAATTTATCTGGGATTAAATTCGTTGAGAGGAGAGAACGCGATTAATTTGGATTTAATCGGCAAAGTAAATTTAATGGTAAAATTAGATTTTACTATTTAATTTATTTAATTGGGCTAAAATAATATATTAGATATATTAAATGAAATCGGATTTCAACGGGGAATTAAATTGGATTTTAATTTTAGAGAACGAATTAATTTGGAATTAATTCGCGAACGATTTTCGTAATAATTTTACTAGTTATTATTATTTAATTAAACTGGATTTAATTATGTCACGATGGAAAATTCGTTTAATCGGATTAAACGAATCCGGACCCAAAGTGTGTTGTGTAAGTAATTTGAATTTTGAATTCAATGTGGTGGGATCCACTCACTTGCATCAACTAGTTATTTGTTGTTGGAAGTTGTTGGGTAATAAATTAGATCTTACTTACCTATTTCACCCACCAACAAAATATATATTAAAAATGAATTTTGGAAATTCTTTTTTATCTCTCTCACGGTTTTCCAAAAGGCAATTAATCTTCAATCTTTTATTTTCGGCAAAAGAGGCCACTGCCTTCTGTTTTTTTAATGAATATGTCAAAAGCCATTTTGGCTTCTTTGAATGAAAAGAAGGCTATTGGCCGAAAGAAGCAACAATGGCCATTGATTTCATTTTGAAAAGGAGCTGTAAGCCAAAACAAATTGCTCTCTCTCTGACATATGAAGTTTAGGCCGATTGGTCTCTTCTCCATTAGGCCGAATGACTTCTTCACCAATAGGCCAATTGCCTCTGATTTCTTTGGCCGAATGGCCTCTGTTGTGAAACTAATTTGGGCGATCACTCATCTCTCTCTCGGGAAATTTTGTTTCTCATTGGGAGATAAAAATTTTCCATTTATTCTTGCTAGCAAATAAGGGAGTCCAATGATGGTGATCGGGATACTCACCCATGAGCATGGAAGCTTCAACATTCATGGAAGTTTTGAACTCAACCGATCAATGTAAGTCCTCCGTAACTTATTTTTGATATTTATTCACATACGAATCACGCTTAGAGATCTTGTGGCATGTCTAGGACACTAACATTATGATGAAAAGTCTACATCATGAATCATGTTTACTCTTAACGGAGGTCTAGTTTGTTTGAAAGAGTTCCAAACAGGGGTCGACGGCTGATTCCACCACAGAGGCAGAATATATTACAGCGTCGGAAGCTGCAAAGGAAGCTGTATGGGTTAGGAACTTTATCACAAAATTGAGACTAGTCCCAAGTATCGAGAATATGATACTCTTATACTGTGATTATACTGGAGCCATTGCACAAGTATAAGAACCAATGGCGCATCAGAAATCACCACATCATTCGAGAGATTATTTCGTGAGGGGACATTGTCGTTTGCAAGGTGCCGAGTGAAGATAATGTAGCAGACGCACTTACCTCTGAAGTTATTTGAGAAATATATGGATTCGATGGGTATTAGATACAATCGATATTGACACTAGAGCGAGTGGGAGATTTTGTTAGGGTTGGTGCTCTGAGTGACAATTTTATTATGTATTTCCTTGTAATTACGAATGTAAAATTTTATTATGAATAAAATAAACAGTTCTATTATATAACATCTCTTATTATATGGTAAAGACGTAACAGACATTAGAATGATTAGTTATGATTTTGTTGTAAAAGCGTTGCAACTGACATTAAGTTACATCATGATGTTGTCATTCTTAGACAGTTGTTAGTCAAGGTTTACATTACTTGGTCAGTAAAGTTAACCTGCTGAGACTGGTACATGTCGTATATTGGTATATTGGATTCTGATGGTTTCTCAATGAACCATGAGTCTTGGAGACTCATATAGATGTGTAGGTGTTTATAGTGGATAAACATTGAACAATTCACCGAAGATTCTTAATGAATGGTACACCAAAGTCAATAAGAATCTCCTCGGGGTTGAGTGAGCATAATGATTCTTTGACTTGAGATACCACTATGGATATATGAGTTATCCTCCATAATTAAATAGCGATCACGTCACCGATCTATTTAGATCGGACCTCCGCCTGTTCGTTGGGTGGAGACTGATGCTCAGGATATGATATATGTATCAAGATAAAATCCGTCAGTTCTGTATACAGAGCATATGTATTCAATATGGAATTAGCAATTTGTTAAATCAATGGGCCATTGGTACACTGTAGAAATCAGTTCTAAGTGCTATTAAGGGATTACTAATAGAAAAGTTGATGTGATTATATTTTTAGAGATTTGACATTATATATATATCTCTGGAATAATCTGGATACTTGTGATGGAGGGATTATATATATGCTATGACCTCGACTCGTATGGTTCAGATAGATTATCTGTGTTCGTCATAATTTATGGGTGAATAGATTATGGACACAAAATTTGATTTCATGACGAATATGTCTGAACTTAAAGAGTCTTAATAATGGAATATACTCATTGTAAGAGTTCTACGGTCCCAAGAATCGAATAACAAGTAAGAAATACATGTGAATACATATGAGGAAGTTGCAGAATACTTACATCGAGCGGTTGAGCGACGCGAGAGGCAACAAAAAATTTATTTTCTGCCTTCTGGACCTCACAGCAATGAGCTGCAGTCCCTCTCCAAGATTCGGCCATTGTTGGTCCTTCGTCAAGCTCCAAGCTTCGCGAAATGGTTCCAAGCTCGCGGGTGGGTTTCCCTGTCACCTTCGTATGTCTCATAAGTGCGCTAGCACCTTGATTTTTGCCACAAAAATCAAGCTTTGCTTCTCCTACATGTCACGGTTTTTGGGCAGTGAGTAGAAGGAAGAACAGCCCCCTTGGGCGTGTGAGAGAGATGAAGAAAGAGAGAAGAGTTGTGTTTTTTTGTGTTAAAAAATTGGTAAATGATTTTCTAAAAACATATATACAATTTTGGCTTTCAAAAGTCAAACAATCAAAGCCTTCAACCACTCCAACAACTCACATCACTCAATCAAGTGACAACTTGTCACATCACTCAATCAATCAAGTTGTCAAGTCACATCACTCAAAGTGACAAGTGATTTGATGCTTGAAATGACTAGTGATTTGACACTTGATGTGACTAATGATTTGACGCTTGATTTGACTTGCGTGCCATACTCGAATTCAAAATGAGAATGCGCTCGCAAATAATCTCAGGCTAGGGTTCGTTAATTCCAAATTAACGAATTTTCCGTTGCGTCGTAATTAATTCTAATTTAATTATATAATCATATCTAGCATAATTACTATTCACGTCGCTAACGAATTAATTCTAAATTAACTCGTTCACCCGAATTAAAATCTAATTTTAATTCCGCGTCGAAATCTAATTTCATTTAATATATCGAATATATTAGTTTACCAATTAATTCCAAATTAATCGTTATCTCTCTTTAAATGATATTTTATCCCCGATAAAATATCTCCATAATTAATCCCAGATTAATTTTCTCTCTCCTCTTATTAATCCCAGATTAATTAAAGTGCGAGTCATAAGTCATCGATGAATCTTCGGGAAGCGACCCATGAGATCCACGGATTTATTGGCAGTAAATACGGTTGTCGGACTGTCCGATCACGTACGTACCAAGTACGACGTTTTACCGATTTACAAGACAAGGTTGGCTTCTAGCAAAGCGCCATGCCTACCCAATTCTCCAGAAATATCCTTACATGAATATAATGATCTGTATCAGGCATAGTATACGTAGTATTGCGTATTTCGATCCAGTATCTGATGATCACATGTAAGGCCTGGGGCTGGTACAGTGTCTGCCCCGTACGAAGCATATATCGTATAACGAGCAACTAGTCTCTTTATTATCGGATAATAATGACCAAGTCATATTATCCCGATGGTTGTAACTCTTTAGAGAACCAGTTCTGTATCCCTGCGCGATCATCATCTCCATATGACTGGAGTGATACTTTCATCTTGACATCACACCCAACACACTACGATTCTCGATATACCCAGAAGAGGCGTACACAGAGCCTGTTAAAGCCCTAGACAACCAAAACCAAAGAATATTGATTGTCGCAAGTATTAGCGGTGCAAGTCTCAGGTTAAGACCAAATACACCTACCCTGATTTCGGACTTCCATAGACACATAGTCATACTACCAATGGAATTTCGAGGGGTCTATCCAGAGCAAAGATGTTTTCATATCATCGGTAAAACACAACCTCCTATTACACTTGCATGAGTATCCTATACCCAAATATATGAGAACTATGACGTTATGGCCTCACAACGCGCACAAGTGTAATACTAGTCCTTTACGCATTTATCGATGTCCAATCTCGATAATACTCTGACAAGGGATATTTAATGATTTATCATTCGTGGACTGATACTGTCTCATATCATTCTCAATCTAGGAACAAATCATAAGGACCTCCTATCATTTATACACCTTGGTGATCTAATCACAAATGATAAGAGAGCAATCTCCTTTGTCACATAGTTAATTTGTACAACAACACCATGATCTGTACAAATAGTGACGCTATGGGTTATAATTGTCCAACACTCATAGAGCCATGAATAATACTGATTATTTATAAGTCGTTTAACGGTTAAATGAAAAAAAAATGCGATGGAAACCTAATGATCATTTCCTAATTGATGTGTATTTGTATTTAATATTTGATATTATTAAATACACATTAATTAATTATCAAATTATGATATTTGACATATATATATCATTAATATATGTATTTGAGATATTTAATGTAAATATAATACATATATTAGGATATTTGTATTTAATTATTTAATTATTTAAATGTTAAGTAATTAAACTGATTAAATTGTAAATATCTATTACATGATTTATGTTTTAGAAAATGGTATTATTCTATAGGTCCATTTGTCATTTTAGTTTATATAAGATAAAGGTTATCTTTTATTCAATAGTTACTTAGCCACTCATAGATGACCTAGAATTGTTCTTGAGTTATTTTATGGTGGTGAGACTTATTTGGTGTGGTAAAGATTAGATTACAGTATTGAATTTTTTTTAATTTGGTTTAATTTGTCAATTCGTAGAAATTATAAAATTATTCAGAATCCTTACCAAATTTGAGGATTTTCATATATGTGATGTAATTTGATGTATGTATGATGTCTATTAAATTTGAGATTGACTGGATTTGAACTAAAAAGGACCAAATTGCAAATCCTGGAATATTTAGGAGCTGTTCGGCAATTGTAAAAAGAAATTTGGGATTTTTGTTGTAATTTGTATTTTCATGTATTAGACATGTATAAATCATTTTGGTATTGATTTCAAATCAATTAAATATATTTTTGGCAATTTAAGGACCAAAATGATCAAAATATAAAATTATGAGCAAATTCGGCAGTTAAAGAAAATTTAATTTCTTGGGTTAAAATTTCAGATTTTAAGTATTGGGCAATTAAATAAATAAATTTATTTAATTGATCCAAGAAAAATTTTGATTTTCCGCATTCCGCTACACTAACTCGATAATTCCCTATAAAACCCCTCAACAAAATAGTATCAGAGCGAGTCTGATTTTGGACACCCGATATAATTATGCCTTTAATCTTTACTTTATACATGCATGTGTTTATTTAATTTGATTAAATAAAGTAAAAGCATCTTTTGCTGAAAAATCCCTATTTGAAAATAAGGTTTTTATTTAATATGTATTTGATGCAAATTACTTGGTCCGTCTTGTCAATATTGCTTATCGATAAATTTTCAGCGACTATATCCGAAAACGTGCCAAAGTTGTGAGGATATGACCGGTAGAAATTTTTCTGTACCAGATGTATTTGATATTAGGTGAATTCAAGTGAAAGTAAAATCCTGAAAGTGCCAAAGTTGTTAGGTTTACGTAAGTATCTTGAATTTATCAGTGATAAGTTTAACCATGGTACGTCTCTTTGTGAACGTGCCAAAGCTATCACAACGAGAAATGACCAAGACCAAAAACCTAGGAGTCATTATTGAGTGATCGACAATGAGTTGTCTATCTAATAAATATACATAGGCGAGAACAGCCAAAGCTGTGAGTTGAAATATATTCATGGGTTCACTTTTCAATATTATGTTATGATTTGATTATCGCATGTTTTGTATTTTGTTTGGGATTACAATTTTGCATGAAATAGTGGGAGAGGAATTTCTAGATTAAAAATCCATGATCTATTTAATGCTTATGATATAATATGAAATTGTTTTTCTGCTAACCGTTAATTCACTCTCTATTTGATAGATTTATGATGGAGATACCTTTGACTAATCCTTTTTCTCCTATGCTTGATACGAATAAACTTAAGGGCACTGAGAACTTTATGGATTGGGATATGGATTTGAGGATTGTCCTGGGATCCGAAAAGCTGGGATACATTTTGGAGGGTCTATTATAGCTCTCTATATCTCTGGATTCATCGCCTAAAGAGATGGAGATTTTCCATAAATAGAAAGATGATGATTTAAGAGTTAAATCATTCATTCTCAGATCTCTTTCTTCTGAACTGAAGAGGCAATATTTTGAGATGCGCGGTGCATATAGCATGATGACACAACTTCTTGAATCGTTCATGAATCAGGAACAGGTCATGGTTCATAGAGTTGCAATGGAACTGTTCCATTTTAAACTTGATGAGGGGCAAGATGTGAGCCTGCATGTGTTTCATTTGATCGATTTGATAGAGAAATTGACGCATAGTGACTTCCCTCTTAATGATACTCTAGGATGGAGTGTCATTCTCGGTTCGCTCTCGACGTCATATCTCCAGTTCTATAACATCTCGGATTTTCAGAACTACTCCAGAAAATTCCCGGACGGCTGTTTTAGTCTCGGAGCATGAGGATGAGGAAGAATAAGAGTTTAGGTGAGGCTATATGAGTTAGAATATTATTTTATGAATTTTCTTCACGTTTGAAAACGCGTGGGATCAAAAGCCGGTTACGCAATTTTCGTAAAACGCATAAAGTTTACTATTTTGACCACAGAAGGAGCAATTGAACTCCGATCGAGCTGATATTTGGACCATTGGACTCTTTTTTCCGAGACGAACAACTTTCGTGTTGAACACTTTTCGAGAATCGCATCAGAAGAGCTCTGGAATTGCGATATTCCATAAGACTCTAGAATATGGGGCTGTTTTGTTATTTTCGCAGGGACTAAAATGATATTTTCCAGTTCATTATATAAAGCCTTGAAGTTTTGAGAAATTGCAGAAGTGGCAAACCTTTCCTTATCCCTCCACCCGACCCCCACTCGCCTCTCTCTGTTTTGGGTCGTGCCGGTGGCTTGCCGGCTACCGCCGGCCGGCGCGACCACCCAGGATGAAGGTCCGGCCACCACGCAGCTATTGGTGGCCGGCGACGGGGTCAAGACACCGGCGATCGGCGGCAGGAAGAAGAAGAAGGTGCGACCATGGGTTGGTCAGATCCGGCTCGTCGAGTCATTGCACGAGCCGTGCCACCCGCCAAATCAAAGCCCTCGATGAGTGCTACGAGTGTGTGGAGTCGGTTTTGCCGAACAATGGCCAGAATCATACGAAACGAGAGAAGAAGGTTCAGTGAACAGTAAACCCATGTCGAATGGTAGCTCCGATCGGAATTCCGTCGACACCAGCGCGTTCGTATGGCCGTCGGGAGTCCGAATATGGCCTCGGAATTTTGGTACGACTTTCCGTTCAAAAATTTGATATTTTAAAGTAAATCGATTTGTATTCGGATGTTTCTGATAGTTCCGTAGTTTAGCGAATTAGAATGAAATGAATTGGATTTGTCTTAATATGTTAAAACGATAAATGTGGTAGAATCCGGGGTGAATCGGATGAGATATGATCAATCCGGTAGGATTAGCGAGATTCCGGTAATTCGGCATTTCTCGCGCGATTGAGCGTAGATGGTCGTAAATATAGTTATGATGTAAATATGGCATTACGAGGGTAATTAGGTAATTTTGGATTAGTTTGGAGGGTTCGAGATCCTCCCGTAGCGTTTGCGGAAACTTTTCCGCAAGTTTTAACCGCAAACGAGTAAAATGAGAATCTGAGGTATCTAATTATTTCAGAATAGCAAATGAGCATGAATTAGAGTAATAAAGTTTAGATTGTAGCATCAGAGTCAATTCGGGTGTTCCGGGGAAAGTCTGTAGTTAATTGTAGATGAGTAGAAAGTTCCGCAAATAGTGGTTCTGACAGTTGATGTGATTTATTTTGGCAGATCGAACCCGGATCGCGGGCGTTCGCTCAGCCAGGTAAGTAATTCATGCTTTGATTACTTAAGAAGTTATCGTTGTACGAAAGTAGTACTATAATAAAGTTATATACAATTAAATGTATGAAATTGGTGTTCGTAGAAGAAAGAAGCTAGTGAATTAGTACACAAATATAGATAAGAGCAAGCAATTATAAGTCGAGATATAAGTTAAAGATAAACAGAAGCATTCAGAAGCAAAGTGAAACATACGTAGGTATAGACCAGTATATATATATATATATAGATGGAGCATGTGAATGATACCAGATTCATGAATATAATTTAATTGAAACCTGTGTATGGGGGGTTGTAGAAAAACTACACCATAGGGTATGGGATTAAAGTTTACAAGATAAAAATTGTAAAGAAGTAGACATATAAGCATAAAAGTGGATAAGTATGCATGGAGACCTAAGTAAATTAGCATATGGTAGGTATGGGTTTTGGGGTAAAAGTATCTTGATATAAGTTTAAACAAATAAGGTATATTGTTTATGAACATATGAAAATGAGATCCTGAACATGTAAGGTTATATGCATGTAAGTATTAATACGTATGATTATCAAGATAGTTTTGTGTGGGTATGGGGTTTACATGTACTCGTGGATATATAGGATTATGTATATGTTATATTTGAGTTATTGATAATAAGAGAGCATGAGTAAAGCGTGGTTTAAAAATGAAAATTATAAGTTTTGATGTATACATTTTAGGTGAGTAGAAAACGATAATATTGTACATGCTTTTGATAAAGCTTTAGTACAACAGTAGATGTATGTGAGTTGATGTGTTTAAGCATGTATGAGTGCAAGTGTAGAATTTCACACAAGAATGAGTATATATACATGTATGTATCTAGTATCATAAGTATTTAAGTATGTATATAAGATGTACATATATATTATATATATTACCGGATGATGTAAGTGAGTTTATGCATGGTAAGTATGTGTTTTGCGTAGTGGTATGTTGATAAATGTTTAAATGGACATAAAATAGATGTGCAAATGAATGTATGTAAATGAGTTTATAAACTGAGAAATTGATGTTTGTTTATATGTGATGCTTATTGTATTTGAACAGTTTTGGGGACGTGTGTACGCATAACTTTGAAAATTATGATATTAAATTCATGTTTAATTAGTAAAAGTGTATGAGCATTTACATGTACATGTGTGACATTATAAGAAAGCATGGTTGGTATAGAAAGAACATGAGAATGCATATGCATATATATATATATATATATATATATATATATATATATATATATATATATATATATATATATATGTTATGCTGAGATTTTTCAACAGTCGATTAAAAGTTAAGAATGTTTTTAGAATTCAAAGTGTTTTAAGTGAATGTTTTCGAAAGCTTTTGAAGAACTGTGTTACAGAAATATGTTTTCTTCCAGTTTCGAGATTTTATTAAGTAAGAGTTTTCTAATTTTTCGGAGCATGAGGTAAAAACTTACCCCAGTATGTAACTTGAGACACAGTATGGACTTGACGGATATATTGGATTCGGGATTTAGGATTTGACCCATCCCAGTGGTAAATTGTTGGAATTGACGGATTCAGAAACATGTGCACATGTTGAGGACTGAGGGGATGCTCTCAGATCCTCCATATTATGGCTTGGGGGACGGCGAGACGTAACGCCCCAAGACCACCAGATATGAGACAGTAGTGGCATGCTTTGGGGGACGGCGATACGTAACTCCCCCAAAGGCATGGATTTGCACTTCTGCCTCCAGATAGGCGTATGGGGGGACGGCGATACATAATGCCCTCATACGTCCAGTTTTTCAGACAGAAACACAAAATCCAGAGAAAGTTTTTAGTTTTCAAATACAGATTACAGTTTCAAACAACGTTTCCAGCTTCCAGTTACAGTTTTCCGAAAGAATGAGATAAAGTTTCTAGTTTCCAAACACAGTTTTCAGATTTGGAGCTTTTAGATTTCAGATTTTATACTGCTTTTAGACTTTCAGTTGATAGTCTTCGAAAACCAGATTATAGTTTACAGTTTCCAGAAAACAGATTTTAGATATGGTTTCTTGAAATTAAAGATTTGGAGGAGGTTTTCAGTAAGTTTGATTTTAATATCAGTTTTCAGAAAAGGTTTTCAAAAAGTAATTCCTGAACCATATGGCATTGTTATATTTATATGCATAAGTTTTTAATAACGATACAATTTGTATGTTTATATAAGATTAACCTTTGTGAATAATAGTGTATGACAATATGAGTTCATATACATGTTCGGTGTTATTGAATTGGGAATAGTGATTAGCACATGCATATTGTAATGTAGTGATTCCATTATGTGAGTGATTTTTATTAACTGCATGTAAAAGCATATTAATGATAGAGATAGCATATAGACTGTAAGACAGTTAAAGATGAAGGTTTGGTAGAACGAATAAGTTTTTATTTGACAGATTTGATGATATTTCAAGAATGTAAAGAAAGAAAGTTACTATAATTGTCTAATTTCGACTAGCTTAGAACATACAGAAAGGTTAAGAAAGGAATCAGAGCAGCACAGTATAAGTGTAATGGACGTTAAATGCTAGCTAGTAAAATGAAACTTGATGAGTTATAAGAACTGTAGTAACCAGAAGCTATTTGTTTGTGCGTGCTCAGATCAAAAGAACAGTAACTAGCAATATGATAATTAAATTGGATTAGATCATATAGTTTATCTGTTTGTAAATGTCTGCATGATTGACTTACTGAGTCATTATGACTCACATCACCACAGTTTGCTAGTTTTGCAGGTCAGTAGCAGAAGTTTGGTGAAGACTTTGAAGACAGTGGATCGCCCCAATTTGCAGTCGAGAGAGTATTGAGTCCTGCGTCGAGTTATGGGTCCTCACGGCCCTTGTCTTTATATTTGCATTTGTATTTAATATGTATAAATCATGTAATAGCATAGTTTATTTTGAGTTCTGGTTGGAGGCCAAGTATTTGCATTTTGTTTATTGAGTTCAGGCCTGAGGCCATGTAGATGAATGCATTGATGTCGAGTTACCGACCTAAGGCCGAGATTGTTGTGTTTTGTTGTATTTGGATGCTGGCTACAGGCCAGGTTGCATGATGTTACGAATACATCATGCCGAATTTTCGTCAGAATCAGAGGCTTATGGAGATGGGTTTTCCTGTCTCCTGCCAGTAGCATCCTGGCCTAGGCGGGATGTTACAAGTTCATCATGTACTTCAACATGAATAAGATTCGCTGCTCTTACCGTGAGTTACATAGGATGCTTCTCACAACGGAGGAAGATTTAAAGTAGAAAGTTATTACTTGCCTTCCGAAACCCACTTCATTTTCCGCTTCTTCCCAATCTAAGTCGAAGAGAAAAAAGACTAAAGGAAAGAAAAAGAAAGGTTTCAATGTTCGTCCGCAGGCTAAGGTGCCCAAAAGAGTTTCTAAAGATAAGTGCCACCATTGCCAGAAAGTCGGGCATTGGAAAAGAAACTGTTCAGACTACCTCGCACAGATAAGGAGGGAAAGAGCATCGACATCAGATACTTTTATTTTTCCTATTCTTGATATCTCATTAGAATGTGAAGCTATGGCATCTAATTGGATTTTAGATTCTGCTTGTCCTATTCATATTTACAATACGTTGCAGGTGCTGACGGAAAGTAAAAGATTGAAATATTGGGAGATGCAGTTGCGATTCGGGACTAGCAATTCTGTGGATGCGGTAGTAGTGGGCATATGCGAGATTCCCTTACCCAGTGGGAAACTTTTGTTAAATGACTGCTATTTCGTGTAGGATTGTTAGGATTGGTGCTTGGAGCGCCAATCCGAATCTTATTTATGTCTGATTGATGAATACGAGCAATATTTTTCCATAATATTACTTAATTGTGGTACCACCACTTGTCTTTTATTAAATATGTTCGATCTAATTCATTAGATTGAAACTAAATCGTGTTTAGTGATATATATATATATATATAATATATATATATATGTATGTATGTATGTATGTGTGTGTGTGTGTGTGTGTGTGTGTGTGTGTGTGTGGTGTGTGTGTATATATATATATATATATTAGACAAAGACCCGATAATATATAATGTATTGCGCAATTACAATATAGCTTGTAATTGACAATGGGAAGCGTCACTACTAGAAGTATATTATCAAATTAAGTTCCTGGTCAAGATTTACTGACACAGGTCGGTTAGTAAAATCCGCTGAGACCAGTACATGTCATATATCGGACTTGGTCCAATGGTTTATCCTAATGAACTATGAGTCTCGAGAGACTCGTATAGACGTGTAGGTGTTTATTTGATAAACACTGAACGACTCACTGAAGATTACTTCATAGATGGTACACCAACGTCAATAGGAATCTTCTTGGGTTGAGTAGCATAGTGATTCTTTAACTTGAGATACCACTATGGATATATGAGTTATCCTCCACATTTAGATGACAGTCACGTCACCGAGCTATTTAGATCAGACCTCCGCATGTTCGTTAGGTGTGGACTGATGCTCATGATATCCCGTGTGTATCAAGATAGGATCTGTCAGTCTTGCGTACAGGGCATAGGTATTCATTATTTGATAAGCAATCTTTTAAATCAATGGCTGTGGTATACTTCGGAAGTAAGTTCCGAGTGTTATTTAGAAGATTGCTAATAGATACGTCAATATGATTATACCTGTAGTGATTTGACGTTTGTGTCTATATCTCTAGAATAATCTGGATACATGTGACGAAAAGATTATACTATGCAATGATCTTGACCTGTATGATCCAGCGAGTTTATCCATGATCGTCACAATTTACGAGTGTTTGATTATGGACACGAAATTGGATTTTGTGACGGATATACTTGAATCTAGAGTCTCACTAATGAAATATACTCGCAGAGCACTAGGGAAACTTTTATGAATAATGGAGATTATTTATAAACCGTTTAACTGTTAAATAAAAAATACATGCAATAAGGACTTAACGGTCATTTCTGAATTAATGTGTATTTGTATTTAATACTTGATTTTATTAAATACACATTAATAAAATATCAATTGGTGATATTTGACATATATCATTAACTTATGTATTTGAGATATTTAATGTAAATATAATACATATATTTATGATTTTAATTATTTAATTGTTAAATAATTAAATTAATTAATAAACTAAATATCTTTTGTAATGATTTTAGCTTTATTAAGCTTGGAAATGGCATGATACCATTGGAACATATTTTGATCACTTTATTAAAGATAAGTGTTAACTTTATTAATGCTAAATGTGTGCCAATTGAATTTGATCAAAAATAAAGTAATGGTTATTTAATTTTTTGTCCAAAAATTCGGCCATAGTGAATTTGATACAAAAATTATTTTGTTTCATTTTTCTCAAGACTAAGACCAGTTTCACAAATAATTACTAAGTTAAAAATTGAGATAAAAAGAGAAGAACCATTGGAGAAAAAGATTAAAAACTTGGCGTTTTGTAAGTATTTTCCAACAATCTTCAACTTATAAATTTTTTCTATGATTCTATATGTCAACTTGTGTAGTTTAGAATTTTCTCTAATGTTTGATTATGTGAATTATTGTGTTGGAAATTTGTTTGATGATATTAAGCATGTATAATTAATTAATGAAAATTTGTTTGAAAATGTTAAGCATGTATAATTAATTAATGAAAATTTATTTGAAGATGTGAAGCATGTATAATTAATTAATGAGCTTATTAGGTGTAATTAAGCTTATTAGATTAATTAATAACTAAAGTTGATATTCTAGAGTTGCTTAGTCATTCATAAATAACCTATAATTTTTCTTGAGTTATTTCATGATGGTGAGACTTTATTGGTGTGGAATTAGATTGATTAAAGTGTTGAATTTTCAATTTAATGTAAATTGTGTAATTGGAATAATTTGTGAAATTAGAATTCTTAACCTAATATAATTTTGGGGCTTTTCATATATATGATGTAATTTGATGTATATTAAATTTGGGATTGATTGGGTTTGATCTTAACATGTTTTGAACATTTGGGGCCAAATCGTAATTAATGGAAAATTATGGGTTATGTTCGGCAATTATAAAATTCTTCGGGATTTATGTTGTAATTTTTGATTTCATGTATTAGACATGTATAAATCATTTGGGATTGATTTGAAATCACTTAAATATTTATTTGACAATTTAAGGACTAAAATGATCGAAATATAAAGTTTCGGGGTCTCACGGTAATTAATGATAAATCTGATTTTTCAGATAAAAAATTCAGGTTTTATTTATTGAGTAATTAGAATAAATTGATTTATTTTAATTGCCTACGAAAAATATTTATCGGAAATTATTTCGGAGTGAAAATACGTGAAAACGGTGAAAAACGACTTTACCGGGTAACGGCTGCCCAAACAGTGAACTGGGCACTGTTCGGGCAGCACACGAACTGTCCCAATATTTTTCGACTGACTGGGCAGTCCCCATGTGCATTGGTTGGTCGGTTCGGCCGGAAACGCATCTAATGCTATTTTACGGAAAAATATTTTCACAAAGGTTTCGCATTGTTTCTATATTATTTATGTCGTTATATAATATCGAATAAATATGTTTAGGTGAAATATGAATGAATTATTAATATTGGATATTAAATAATTTATTCGTAAGTTTAAAAATTTTAAACTATGATTTCGCTCGAACATCGCTTATTCCGCTGAGCCTCCCTGATTTGACCCCTACAAAATGATATCATAGTGAGTCTGATTTTGTACCCCTAATATGGTTAGCCCTTTAAATTTGATATTTAATCTAATCTTTAATTTTTACATGTATGTGTTTATTTAATTTGATTAAATAAATTAAAAGCATCTTTTGTTGGAAAATCCTCATTTAAATAAGGTTTTAAGAAAGTGACTAGTATTAGGAATACTTATTTCTTCGTCCGCCTTGTCAATATAGATATAAATATTTTCATCGTGTTATGGATGTAACGTGCCAAAGCTGTGCAATTATGGTTGAAAGTAGTTCATTTGTGCTGGTAGAAATTATATGATGAGAGATAAATTCAAGTGAAAGTGGAAATCTTGAACGTGCCAAATCTTTCAGGACTACATCGGTAACTTGAGTTTGTCATTGACAAGTTTAACCTTGATACGCCTCCTTGTGAATGTGCCAAAGTTGTCATAACGAGAAACGACCAGGAACGAACCCAAGAGTCATAGTGAGTGTGATTGATAATGAGTTGTCTACCTAATGAATATACGTAGGCGAGAACGTGTCAAAACTGTGAGTCAAAATATATTCATGGGATCCACTCCCCATTATGGAGTCCAATTTAATTATTGAATTCTCATTTACGTTGAGGATTACGGTATTACCTAAAATAGTGGGAGGCACTGATAGGGTAAAAATCCTTAACTTATATGGAGTAGAATATTATGTATATTATCGTTCATATTGTTCCTTATTCTATTAGTTTGATAGAATTAAACTTTATCCACTACATGCATATATATATGTTTTCTGACTTCAATTATGGTTGCAGTTTTCTAGAATAGGTTCTAGATTAGAAAAGATAATGATATAATCCTTCTAGACATAATTGTTTCTTAGGCAATAAAGATTGATATGAATTTGTTCATGTCTCAAGATTCTTCAATGGCATTATGAAAACCTCATTAGGTATTTGTTTATCTGATAATGACGTTTCTTGGCTTTAATGACATTCAGAGGTCACATGTCAGACACTATTTACTTGTCCATTATTTGTCAATGGTATAAAAGGTTGAAGGTAAATAATAAAGCTAAAGAAAGAATATGCGTATAGTTATGTATAGAAAATATCGATTTTCACAAGACGAAAACTGTAGATATTGGATATCAGATCTTTCGTCTAGTTATTTAAAATAATGTTGAATGATTTTTTCGATATTTTATATCAGAACTTGCAACTATTGGATAGTTACTTGTTCATTGTAACAGTTGTTACATATTTTAAAGCGGCTAGTAGTGTCATTAACCAATAGATAAACATTAAGAAAACTATTCGGTTAAGTAAATAACTTAGAATGTTGTTTTATGAGATTTCATCACTTAAAGCATTAGATGTTTATTCCATATGGTAATGGATGGTCTGATACCAGATCACACCACATATCTTTATCCATTTAATGAATATTGTATTCGTTAAGGTGATTAAATCTCATTTAACCAATGATTGTCATTGGACCAGAATATTTATTAAACTGATACATTAGATGTATGTACTTTAATGAATTGTAAATTGCTTAAGGTAGTTTTCTTTACTTCCTAACTTAGTTAACAAATCGCCGTGACTTAGTAACGTGTTTCTGATGAACGCGGATAAAATATTTTGACCGGTTCAAAAATATTCGATCTAAAGTGTTGAAAATCGTATCCTTAAAATTCATCATGAGTCTTTGAATTGTTGAAAGATGTTTGATATGATCAAACATATGAATTTAAGGAATTAGTTCTAAGGTTATTAAATGAATATGATTCTTACACAATATAATTCTTCTACGATTCCATCTTGATAGAATTAGTCAGTAGGAGAAATCGAATCTTATATGATTTGATTCGCTTGATATTGAGTGTTACCGAATAAATTTCAATACTCTTGGGGATATGCTACAGAAACACTTGTTCATCCATTTAATTAAGGTTCCATTTATTTCTACAGTTACGTATATGATATGTACAAGTAGAAAAGTTGAATCTTTAAAAAGTTTGAGATTTGAATCTTTCTTTTGTATAATGGTTATATAACCGATAGTACTTGCGCCTTGGAGGTACGAGTATAAGTTTATCATTTATTCTATTTAATAGAATATTGTATTCTATTTGATATAATTTTTTTTCTACGATCCCGAGTAATAAAATTATTTTATTGCTTTATGTGTAACATCGGATGTTGACCATTGTAGCAATTTTGACCTACTGAAGTCAAATATTAGAGTGATAAACTATAAATAGAACTACATAATTAATAAGATGAAATTACCCTTTAATTACTTCTATTTAAGTGTTATAGGATGTCAGAATCATTGGCAAAGTATTTGATACTTAATGGTCTTGTTGTTTTCTTATTGAAGAAAATTATCCTCTAGCTTATAGTGGGAGCGATATTTGATAACATATCCGGAAATTAGCATTAGACCATAGATCTTAGATTGGTAATAGCTTACTACGATCAAGTTTAGAACTTGATTGAGCTTTAGTTATGAAACGTTCATAAAATGTGAAAATGGTTTGCGCAGAAAAAGCAAAGTAAGCTTATTAAAGGTTTGATCTTTACAGTATGACAGTGAGAAAGTTATACTCAGCAATCTATTACAGAATCTGAGGAAACTTGTCTCTAGTCGAACTGATTAAACAATTTAAGATCTGTTGGTTAATGATGATATTAAATTGTACATTTTAGCTAAAGAATACAAAGTGGCGTTTCTGAATGGTTACTTCATATAAGAGATCCATTGTGATTTCTTAGTTTGAAGAGTTCATTTTGAAATGGCCCTGGAGTTTTTATTTTGCTAGGATTGCAAATCATTATATTAGCTAATAGAGCCTATTGTAGACTCAGATGAGCTTTCTGGAAATTTATGTTTTCTAATTTTGATATCAGTCAGATTATATGATTTTATCAAAGCATAGAGAATACTATGAGATAGAACGGTTAATGAGAGCATACAAATTTCTTTCTAGTATTTTACGTCATAATGAAATTATCATTATTAAGGTAATAATGAGATGTTAATGAGGTAAAAGATTTACCTGAGTCTTTTTTTCTCCATGAAAACAGTGGGAGTGGTCTCTATTATATTTGATAGTTTTATATATGATATAAAACTAAGAGACTTATAAGATACTCCTATTAACTGTACATTAGATATGATTTAATAAAAGACACAATAAGACTATCTGTATGACAATTAGTATAACTGTTTGGCAGTTAGTGTGTGTCTTATGTATAGTATTCATCTTTCATAAATGATGATTCTTTTTTCAAAAGAGATATTGATTAGAATGTCCAATTCATTTTTCTAAAGAGATATTGATTAGAATGTCTAATCAATCTTATGCATCATAGGATGATGGCATAATGAATACTATATTGAGTGCAATTAGAGATATCAATTTAATCGTAATTGTTACGAGTTATTTTGATACTCTCTAGACCATAAGATATTTCTCGAAACATATTCTTTATCATCTTTGAGATATTAAGAACGATTTTGTAATTAATGGAGAATAAAATTCACAACCATTAGGGTCAGATTAGTTTTGAGTTTAGTTATCACGTTAGACAGTCTAAGTCATAAAGAGTCAGAAAAGATGCAGTGAGAGTGTCATATATGATATGATGTATTGACTTACGAAGTTGCATAGTGACCTCGTAGATTAGAAGTTTGTAATTAGTGTTGTGTTTGCGGTTGCATACATAGTATTTTGGAAATACTTAGACAACTTAGTAGCTGAAGCACAATGTTGATGTGGCATCTAAGTCATATTGATGTAGAACTTAGTTTCTACAAAAATATGAATGATGCTGGCTAAGGGAAACAATTAGGTTTGTTTGACAAACTCAGTATGTAATAGCGGGCTTACTTGTTGTTGCCTATCTTTTGAGCACTATGAGAGTTCTTGAGGGCCATGAGTATGTTATACACATTAAGATATGTATATGATATCGTGGATTGACACTAAAGCAAGTGGGAGAAATTGTAAGGGTTGGTGCTCGGAGCGCTAATCCGGTCGTATTTATATCTGATTCATGAATACGAGCAATATATTTTTCCATAATATTACTTAATTATGGTAGCACCTCTTGTTTTTTATTATATATGTTTGATCTAATTCATTAGATTGAAACTAAATCGTGTTCAAAGAAAAATGACATTACCGGGTAACGGCTGCCCATGAACTGTCCCAATATTTTTGGGGCTGACCTAGGCAGTCCCCATTTGTATTGGTTGGTCGGTTCAACTGAAAATGTGTTTTATGTAATTTTACGAAAAAATATTTTCGTAAAAGTTTCGTGTCGTTATATGATATCAAATAAATATATTTAGGTGAAATATGAATGAATTATTAATATTGGATATTAAATAATTTATTCGTGAATTTAAAAATTTTAAACTAAGATTTTGCCCGAACCACGTTTCTTCCGCTGCGCCTCCCTGATTTGATCCCAACAAGGATGTGTGGCGAATATATGTCTATTTTTGTATTAGTTACTAAAGGATATAATGTAAATATTAAGAATCGTTCTTTGTATTTATATGATAGAAATAATATTCAGATCATTTGTTGTCCAAATGAGCATGGTTATTACATATTGCGTTCCTCACAAGATATCTTTAATACTGGAATTAATAAACTTAAACAGTCTGATATAAATAATATTGAACCCTGGCATATGAGGTTAGGTCATATAGGCATGAAACGCCTAACCCAATTGGTTAATAATGGTTTGATGATCTCACCATTGAACCTTATCCAACTTACGGATCTTGCATTCAGGGTAAAATGACCAAAGCCCCATTTTCGGGTGTTGGACACCAAGCCATTGACTTATTGGAACTCATACATTCTGAAGTATGTGGTCCTATAAGTCAGGCTACACATAGTAGTTTTTCATACTTCTCACTTTTACCGATGATGTGTCACGGTACAGTTATCTTTATCTGATGAAATTCGGAAACCTTTGAAAAGTTCAAAGAATTCCGAAATGAAGTTGAAAAATAAACTGGTCAATATATTAAATGTCTTCGATCTGATCGAGAAAGTGAATATATGGGCGGAGAGTTCACTGATTATTTAAAGGAGAATGAGATTCTCACCCAATATACCCATTCAAGCACTCCACAACACAATGAAGTGTCAGAAATGAGAAATCAAATATTATTGGATATGGTCCGATCGATGTTGAGTAATACAGATTTACCCTATTATTTATAAGGTTATGCTCTTTTAAGTGCCACTCATATCCTGAATAAGATTCCTTCCAAAACTGTTCCTACGACTGCAATGAGATATGGACCCGTAGGAAACCAAATCTTAGTTATGTTAAAATTTGGGGGTGTCCTGTATACGTCATGATGGTTCAACAGAATAAGCTTTTTCCTCGAGGGATAAAGTTTAGGTTTGTTTGATATCCTTTAAATGCGAAATGATATTTATTCTATGATATCGAGCGTCGAAATGTGTTCGTAACTCCCTTCGTAAAATTTCTAGAAATAGAATTTTTGTATGAAGGTGGTGATCATAGAGAGGTTGAACTTGATGAAGTACAACCTGACACCAATGAACCAACAGAGGAACCTGAAGTTCAAGAAGATGAAGAGCCTTGAACACACACTTCGTAGGTCGCAAAGGGTATCTAGACCTCCTGAATGCTTGTATTTGATATAAGAAAAGAGTCTCGATGTTCTCTTAGTTAGAGTGACTAACCCTTTTACCTATAGAGAATCGATATTGTTCATCGACTCCGTGAAGTGGCAAGACGCCATGAAATTCGAGATGGACTTAACGAATGAGAATCAAGTTTGGAACTTGGTTCTGCATCCTGAATGAATTGTTCCTATCGGTCGTAAATGGATTTACAAAAGGAAGCTAGGGCCCAATAGAAAGGTTGAAATCTTTAAAGCCGGATTGGTAGCTAAGGGTTACTCGTGGTGACCATGTGTCGACTACGATGAAACTTTTTCGCCAATAGAAATGTTAAAGTCTATAAGGATTTTGTTATTAATTGCCTCTTATCATGATTACGAGATTTGGCAAATGGATGTCAAAAGGACTTTTCTAAATAGATTTCTTGATGAAGAAATCTATATGGAACAGCAGGAGGATTTTGCATCCAGGGAAAACTCGGGCATGGTACGCAAACTGAAGATGTCCATTTATGGACTTAAACAGGCTTCACGAAGTAGAAATCTTCGATTCGACGAGATAATCAAATTGTCTGGTTTTCTCAAGAATTTAGAAGAATTTTGTGCATATAAGAAGGCTAGTGGGAGTATGGTGGTATTTTTAATTCTCTATATTGACGATATCCTTATCATTGGGAATTATATCGGGATGATGCAAGGTGTCAAAGCTTACCTCTATAAGGATTTCTCAATGAAAGACCTGGATGAAATTTTTTATGTCTTAGGCGTAAAACTCTATAGAGATAGAGAAAAGAAGCTTATTGGGTTATCCCAATCAATATACATAGAAGATCTTAAAACGGTATAATTTAGGTAACTTTAAGACAACAAACATACCTTTCAGACATGACTTACATTTTTCAAAAAGTTGTGTCCACAAACAGAAGATGAGAAGATTAGAATATCTAATCAGCCCTATGGTTCATGTTTGGGCAGCATCATGTATATCATGTTATAACTAGGCCTGATATTAGCATCGAAGTTAGTATAACAAGCAGATATCAGTCCAATCTAGGAAATGACCATTGGATGGCCATTAAACATATCATCAAGTATCTTAAAGGTACTAAGAATAAGTTTATTATCTATGGAGGAAACGAACTACAAGTTAATGGGTATATGAATTTCGATTTCCAATCGGATCCTGATGAAGGAAAGTCTACATCAGGATTTATGTTTACTCTTAACGGAGGTGTAGTTTTGTTGGAAGAGTTCCAAACAAGATCGACGGCTGATTCCACCACAGAGGAAGAATATATATGTAGCGTCGGAAGCTGTATGGTGAGAGTTGTCCCAAGTATCGAGAATCTGATTCCTTTTTACTGATAATACTGGAGCTAATGCACAAGCAAAAGATCCAAGGGCGCATCAGAAGTCGAAGCATGGGAATGAAAGTACTACATCATTCGAGAGATTATGTCGTGAGGGGACATTATCGTGTGCAAGGTACCGAGTAAAGATAATGTAGTATACCCGCTTACCTCCGAAGTTATTTGATAAACATTTGGAGTCGATGGGTATTAGATACAATCGATATTGGCACTAAAGCAAGTGGGAGATTTTGTTAGGTTTAGTGCTCCGAGCACCAATTTTATTATGTATTTCCTTGTAAATACGAATGTAATATTTTATTATGAATAAAATAAACAGTTCTATTATATAACATCTCTTATTATATGGTAAAGACTTAACAGACCTTAGAATGATTAGTTATGATATTATTACAAAAGCGTCGCAACTGACATTGAGTTGCATCATGACTTAGACAGTTCCTAGTCAAGGTTTACAATACTTGATCAGTAAAGTAAACCCGTTGAGATTGGTACATGTCATATACTGGAATCTTGGATTCCGATGGTTTCTCAATAAACCATGAGTCTTGGAGACTCGTATAGACATTTAGGTATTTATAGTGGATAAACACTGAATGACTCACCGAAGATTCTTAATAGATGGTACACCAACGTCAATAAGAATATTCTCGGGTTGAGTGAGCATAATGATTCTTTGACTTGAGATACCACTATGGATATATTAGTTATCCTCCACACTTAGATGGCAGTCACGTCACCTATCTATTTATACCACACCTCCGCTTGTTCGTTGGGTATGGACTGATGCTCAGGATATCATGTGTGTATCAATATAGGATCCGTCAGTTCTACGTACAGAGCATAGGTATTCAATATGGAATTAGCAATCTGTTAAATCCATAGGCCCGTGATACACTGTAGAAATCAGTCTAAGTGCTATTAAGAGATTACTAATAGAAAAGTTGACGTGATTATATCTGTAGAGATTTGACGTTTATATCTATATTTCTGGAATAATCCGGATACTTGTGACGGATGGATTATACGTATGTTATGACCTCAACCCGTATGGTTCAGAGAGATTATATGTATATTATGGACACGAAATTTGATTTCGTGATGGATGTGCCTAAACTTAGAGAGTCTCAATAATAGAATATACTCGTATAGCGCTAGGGCAACTTTTATTAACAATACTGATTATTTATAAGTCATTTAACTGTTAAACGAAAAAAAACATGCAATGAAGACCTAATGGTCATTTCCTAATTGATGTGCATTTGTATTTAATATTTGATATTATCAAATACACATTAATTAATTATCAAATTATGATATTTGACATATATATATCATTAATATATGTATTTGATATATTAATCTAAATATAATACATATATTAAGATATTTGTATTTAATTATTTAAATATTAAATTGTAAATATCTATTATATGATTTATGTTTTAGGAAATGGCATGATTCTATAGGTCCATTTGTAAGTTTACTTATATCAGATAAAAGTTATCTTTTATTCAAGTAAACTTGTTCCAATTAAAATAAAACAAATTGAAATGCTTATTATTTTTGTTTGTGGCTCACGATAAAAGAGGGAAAAATATATAATTTTTTTGTTTCAATTTCTTTCATTACACAAGTTGCAAAAATAAATTACAAAGTAAGGTTAAGAAAAAACAAGAAGAACAATGGAAGGAAATCAAGCAAATTCTTGCATTTTGAAAGTAATATCCAACTTTCTTCAACTAGGAAATTATTTCCTCGTGTCTAGGCTTCAATTTGTGATGCTTAATATTTTCTCTACTCTTAAATTATGTAATTTAAATAGTTGTGAACTTGTTTGAAAGATGAGCATGTATGTTAACAAAGCTTGCATGAAATTAGTTCATTAGCATTCTTTAAACCATTTGATGGTGATGTTGCCATTCTAGAGTTGCTTAGCCACTCATAGATGACCTGGAATTGTTCTTGAGTTGTTTCATGGTGGTGAGACTTGTTTGGTGTGGTAAGGATTGGATTAAAGTTTGAATTTGTTTAATTTGGTTCAATTTTTCAATTTATGGAAATTTTAACATTAGGGTTCATAATCCTTACCAAATTTGGGACTTTTCATATATTTTATGTAATTTGATGTATATATATTATGTATATCAAATTTTGGATCGATTGGATTTGATCTTGACATGTTTTGAACTAAAAATGACCAAATTGCAAATCCTGGAATATCTGGGGACTGTTTGGCAATTGTATAAAATTTGAGATTTTTGTTACAATTTGTATTTTCATGTATTGACATGTATAAATTTTTTGGTATTGATTTGGAATCAATTAAATAAATTTTTGACAATTTAATGACCAAAATGATCCAAATACAAAATTATGGGCAAATTCAGTAATTAAAGGTAATTTGATTTCTTGGGTTAAAATTTCAGATTTTAAGTATTAGGTAATTAAATAAATAAATTTATTTAATTGATCCAGAAAAATTTTGAAATGAAAAAATTTTGATTTTCCGCGTTCCGCTATGCTAACCCTGTAATTCCCTATAAAACCCCAACATAATATGCCAACAACACTATCATAACATTATTTAATCAAATCTCCACAACTCAATTTTGGGTCAAGATTCCTTACCTTGAATCATGCTTCATCTTTTCCATTAGAGTCTACAAGTCTTTCTTTCTTCTTTCTAAACTTGGTTTGTGTTGGATTTCCCTTCATTCTTCTTTCAAGTTTCTTGTAAGTTTGAAATTCTCTCACTCTCTCATTTCTCCCTTCTTCTTTCTTCCTTCTTCTCTCCCTACTTTTTCTCTCATTTTCCCTCTTCCTTTAGATGAATGAATATTGACCCTTATTTATACTATGGATTAATAGCTTTTATTTCTCTTCTTGATGTTTGGTTTTTTCTAGAGGAGTCTAGGGACTTGGTAGATATTTAGAAATATTGGGCCATTTAGGGTTATTAGACCAAATTGAGAAGGGTAATAGGCTCATGGATAAAAATGGTAATTCCCTTTTTACTCTTCATTCACGTCTCTATGCACATGGCTTGGAGAAATGACCAAATTTGACCAATTCTGTTCAAAATTTGGAAAAATGTCCAACATAAAAGTTGTAGATATTTATCTTTCGGCGATA
This sequence comes from Zanthoxylum bungeanum, assembly GCA_019454045.1. Taxonomy (NCBI): domain Eukaryota; kingdom Viridiplantae; phylum Streptophyta; class Magnoliopsida; order Sapindales; family Rutaceae; genus Zanthoxylum; species Zanthoxylum bungeanum. The sequence goes on from SKCR01044119.1 coordinate 300,791, forward strand.
TAAAATTCATAAGAATCAGAGATCATATGAAAAATTACGCCACAGATACTAGAGACTGTCAAGAATAGAACATAGAGTAAATTTCGTATCGAAATTTGCAAGGAATTTGTCGAATATCCAAAAAGTCATTCCATAAGCACCTATATCCTGAAGGGTTTTACTGGTTATGCCATCCATGACTTAGTATTCATCGGGATTACTGGTTATTACAATTGCCACACCTAATTAAGATGGTTGTTGCAGGTAATGCCAACACTGTGGCATCAGCGACACTCAGTACTAGGTCCGGGTAACGTCATCACTTCACTCTACGTGAGCCAGAGTAAGTTTTATATTATTAATATATGTTTTTTAACATTTTTCTTGTTTTCATTTCAGTGGGCAGATTGAGCAATCCAACATTTCTGCATGCAAGATGCATATAGATTTTCGAGGAACAGATGGTTCTAGAGGGAGTCTGTCGGAAGAATTTTCCTCAGATACTAAAGTTATTATTTTGAAGGTTTTAGGTATTTAGAAATAGAAATTTTAATTAATTACTTAATCTAAAAGATTTATAATTAAAATATAATATTTAAAAAATTAATTCAATTTTTTACTAAAATACTTTTTGGTAGGAGGAGGCAATTAATGCCATGATGTATATTATGTTGGGATGTATGCCCTAGAGCTACATGTGATTGTAAACGGTTTTCTTGTGTTTAGAAATAAAATGATGCATTATTCATTTATCAAATTGTTTGTTTAATTTTCCCATATTATATATCTTCATAAATACCATAGATTACTTATGTACCTTCAGACTTGGTGTATGAGTGTCAAGCACCAGAGGATTTAAGTCTGAAGTTAGTAATCTTAAATAGTCCATAGAGAGCAACAAACCGGGGTGGTACTTTGTTTGTGGTTTATCTATAGTTGCGGTCCATTCTATATTTGGATGACGATATTAATTCGGATCATCCATGTAGAGAAATTAGAATGGAGGCACCTTATATGATGTGATCATATAGGACTGGACCTAGATATAAATGACATTCTTATAATATCTGTTAAACAAAGAAAGTCATTTCGATCTACTTGATGGTCATATATGGATTGATCTTAATCCTAAGTGTACTACGAACTCCTGCATGGCGGGATATATCCTTTGATTTACAAAGGTGAGGTTGGTGTAGCAATCCCAACCAATAACTACGTACTTTGGGGGCATAGTCTATTATGTAGCTGGGAATGTTTTACATAGACATGGAATTCACTCCTTCTTACGAGAAGTAGATGAGTATCTCTCTTAAGGGTTGATTCGGTACTTGAACGATTTGAGCGCTCAAGTTTTTCTATTACGAATAGAAAGATTAATATTCATAACAGTTATGAATAAATCGTTCATTAGAGAATCAATGGTACTTAAGGTAAAAATAATTAGAGGGGTATAACGGACATTATGACCCCGGCTCTAATTACGAGATATTCGTGAAGGATAAATTTGTATACAATGACTATATCGGTGGACACCGACTTGGTTCGGCTTATTATTCATTACGGCAATGAGAATACAACTTCAGAATTTTAGTGGAATAATTCGAAGTTAATAATTCGGAATATTTAATTAAGAGCTTAATTAATATTTCGAGATTATTGGAGCTCGGAACCGTAGGTCCACTGGTCCCCGTCCCGTGCTAGCTCGATATACTTTAGCGGAGCTAAATATAATTGGACGTCCAATTATATACTCACAAAAGAATAAATATTATTAATATGATTAATAATATTAAATACATCACACTAAGACTTTATATTAAATGTTACTATAACGTATTAATAATTATATGATAATTATTTAAATTAGCATATTAAATTATATATGATATAATTTATAAGCTGCTGAGAATTATTTGGAAATAAAAATCATCACCATGGTAGGATTCCTTATTGGATAAGGAATATGATTTGTTTGTTTGAGAAACAAAGTCAAACCCAAATAACCCACCATGGCCGAAATTCCCTATGGATAAGGAATAAGATTTGTTTGTTTGAGAAACAAAATTAAATCCAATTACTTACCCTTTGGCCGAATTTTCATAGATGATAAGGATTAGGATTTGTTTATTTTGGAAGCAAAATCAAACTAGAAATCCTACCCTTGGCCGAATTTGATGATGATGGGAGACTAGTGGTTGATTTGTTTTATGAAACAAATTATCCATAAGTATAAAAGAAAAATTATGATTAATTTTTCAGAGAGAGAAGTGATAAAAAACCATAGCCTCCATCTTTTCTTCAAGCTCTCAAGAGTTGAGAAACATCATTGAAGAACCTGAAATTATTTCGGTGTGTGTGATCTTAATCTCTAAACCGTTTAGAGATTAATCTGTGAGTGTAGCCCACACTACCCTCGTTGGTAACGAGACATAGCTCGGAAGACCTTGTGACGTTGGAAAACTCTTCCCCCTCCTCTCACCATTCACAGCAGGCAGTGGGCAAATTAAAGCCCACTGCCGCATGCACTTCCCATTCATTGGAGCTCAATTTTGTTTGGATTTAACTCGGGTTTTTGGGAAACACTTTTAGGGATTTTTAGGGCTGTGTTAGGATTTATTTTTAGAGAAAAATCAGACCTGAATTATCACTGCAGTTCACGCATAAACTGGTTCAAATTGGGTGCAGTTCGCCGCGTGTAACGGGTCCAAAACAGTCCACTAATTCACTGCAGTTCAAAGGGGTGTTCGGGGACTGTTTCGGGGGTATTCCGGGGTTGAAATATTGTCCAAACAGAAGTAAAACATCAGTGAACTCACTGGTGTGGTTCGCCAAAGACAAGCAAAAGTGGAGACAGTAAAAAATTTTTCAAGTTCGGTCCGTGAGCATTACCGTTTCCGCTGCGCGAGGGAAGGCGTTCCCTACAATTGACATCATGAGCGAGGTTGAAAAGTGCTTTTAACCATTCACTTTATTATTTAAAGTTTATGTTTTAACATGTTTGTTTAAATTATAAATATGATATGCATGTTTAGATGAGTGGGCACATTATTGAGTTCATGTGATGAATGTTTTGATATTTCATGTGATGAATGGATTTTGCATTGGTCGTAAATTTTTATGGCTCTTATTTTTGTAGATGGTTTTGATTTTGGGTTGTAAGGCTATAAGGCCATTGTTTATATTCATTGTAATTTTAGTTTTCAATGTAAAATTTCAATTCTTTGTAATATGGAGCACCGAAGTCGCAAAAGGAGACAATACCACTTTGGAGCGGGATTTGAAGGCCAAGAATGCCTTGGTATATCTTTTGTACTAATTAGATTAGTATAGGAAAATAATAGCCCCGGTCAATGCAAAATAAATCTTATGTTATATGTATGTTTATTGTTTGAATAACATGTCATATAGCCTAGGGTGTCCACTCATGCATTTTACTTGCCATAACATGTCATAAATGCATTATCATACTAGACATGAAATTATGATTTTATGAAATTTAAAATGTTTAAATTAGAATATGATATGCATTGAAATCATTAATTAGATTAATGGGATTTATGTCTAAAACTTGAATTCCAATATATTGGACTTAATTGGTGCATAATAAATTCCATTGGTATATAGGATGGAAACCCAGATATAAATTCCATAGCCGATTCCGTATGGACGGAAATTTGGTCTGCACTCGGGATACAATTCCACGTACCATTGAATTTTATGACGCACTAAAAATTTATTAAAATGTTAATAAATTTTGACCATTTAGAATTCCATGATTTTAGACCTAAAAGTGCCTAGTATTTTAAGAGTTAAAATATTGTAGCTCACTTATACCACTCTATTTAAATTAGTTTAATAAGAGTAATTATATTAGTAGAGACTAATTAACATTAGTGACACAATTTTAATAGTTAAAATTGATTTAGCTCACTTATGAAAAACTAGTGTAAATAAGATTTATGATTTAGCCGATATGAGTTTATCCACACTAGTTAGAATAAAATATTAGATATTTTAGATAGAAACCTTAAGTTTAAAATAGTGAGTGAGAGAGGGATATACGACAGTACATCCCACGATCTCCGTTGTTAGTCTAAAAACGTGAGATTCAAAAGGCACCTCGAGACGGCTTTGTTTTCGTCTCCCCTACGGATGGTGTCCATTTTGGGTCAATATCAAGTTTGGGTTTTGAGAGGATAGGGATTCTAGATGTATCTTGTGAACTGACCTACCCTATGGCGGCACTTAACTCGTTAAGTCAAAGAATCCCGAAACGCCGGGTTACACTCACGAAGGAATAATTAACTGTTAATGAAATTCCTTGATCGAATAAAACAGTAGTTGTTTAATATAGGAATAAGAGTTATTCCTGCATATATTAAAACAGCTGAGAGATTGTCTTAATCTATCATGCGGGTACTTGACCTACCCTACTGCGTGACACTTACTTGTGGGATGATAGATCTCCGTGGCATAGTAATTCTCTTATGTTTCTAATTCATTATTTCATGGTTCATGCATCATGTTTAATTTTATGCCAAAATTCTTTGATGATTTTAATATGCGATGAATGAATGTTAAATGCATGTTTTTTTATTTTCAGCCATGGTTTCTCCATTATTTCCATCTCTCAAATGATAAGTTGACACGGAGAAAATTATGTTAAGTGGAAAAGTAACATGAACACTATCTTGGTCTGTGAAGACCTGAAGTTTGTCCTAACGGACGCCGGCCAGAAATGCTGGCCAAGCTGTGATCGATACTTATCAGAAATGGGTCGCAACAAATGAGAAAGCCCGCTGCTACTTGCTCGTAGGGATGTCTGGGGTTCTTGCTGCTGCAAAGCATGAACCTATGGCTCTAGCATCACATATGATGGAGTCATTACAGGGCATGTTTGGGCAGCCTTCAGAGCGTCAACGCCATGAGGCCATGGTCTCAGCGATGACTACGAGGATGAAGGATGGGACATCAGTTCGAGAGCATGTCTTAAGGATGATGACTTATCTCAATACTGCTGAAACCCATGGAGCTCGTATTGACGAGCGTAGCCAGGTGACCATGATTATGGAAACTCTTCTGAAGAGTTTCCTGTAATTTAAAAGCAACTATGTTATGAACAAGTTGTCTTTTACTTTGACCCAACTGCTTAATGAGCTCACCCATTACGAATCCATGCTGGTGGATCCTCGTAAGTCCAGTGCAGAGGCAAATGTTGCTGAATCTTCTAAATCTACAAAGAATAAGAAGAAAGGCACTGGAAAGGCTAAGGGTAAGCCCATGAAAAAGAAGAACAAGAAAGGCTCCAAGGAAACCAAGCCCAAAGGAAAATGTTTCCATTGCGACAAGAATGGGCATTGGAAAGGAACTGTCCTAAATACCTTGCTGAGCTAAGGAGGAGAAAAAGGAAACTGGTAAATATGATTTACTCGTTATTGAATCTCTATTAGTGGAGGATGATAAATCCGCTTGGATTATAGAGATTTCGGGGCCACTAACCATGTTTGTTCTTCTTTACAACTACTTGATTCATGGAGGGACCTTGCTGAAGGTGATTACGCCATGAGAGTCGGGACAGGGGGATACCGTTTCAGCAAGAGCAGTGGGAGTTTCCATTTTAAATTTATTAATAATAGTTATTTAAATTTGAACAATGTGTTATTCATTCCTGGTTTCCGCAAGAATCTGATTTCTGTTCTAAACTTATGGATGATGGTTATTTTATTTCTTTTAATAGCAATTCGGTTATTATTGGTAGAAATGGATTGACTATATGCACATGAAACTCATAAAATAACTTGTATGTGTTAAGACCGTTAACGCATAAGTCATTGCTCAACACTGAAATATTTAAGGTTGAAAAACCAAAATGAAACGGCAAAAGATTTCTCACGATGACACATATCTATGGCATCTTAGACTTGGTCACATCAACCTTAACCGAATAAATAGATTGATAAAGGACGGAGCCTTAAACCCAGTTAAAGCTCGGGACTTTACCAGTTTGTGAATCCTGTTTAGAAGGAAAAATGACCAGGAGACCTTTTACCGCCGAAAAGGTATAAGAGCCAGTCAACCACTAGAGCTAATACACTCGGACGTCTGCGGACCAATGAATGTAAAAGGTCGAGGTGGTTATGAATACTTCGTCACATTCATTGACGATTATTCAAGATACGGGTATGTCTACCTAATGCATCACAAATCAGATACCATTGAAAAGTTTAAAGAGTATCGTGCTGAGGTGAGAACCAATTAGGTAAGACAATCAAAACTCTACGATCGGATCGTGGAGGGGGAATACCTCGACAGAGACTTCGAGGAATTCTTAGTTGAGCATGGGATAGTATCCCAGCTCACAGCGCCTGGAACACCACAACAAAATGGTGTTGCAGAAGAAAGGAGAAATCGAACCCTACTAGACATGATAAGATCTATGTTTGTTATAGCTCACTACCTAGTTCATTTTGGGGATATGCACTGCAAACCGCAATGTATATCCTTAATGTAGTTCCATCTAAGTCTGTTCTTAAGACCCCATTAGAGTTGTGGAATAGTCGTAAAGCTAGTTTACGATATTTCCGCATATGGGGGTGTCCAGCACATATGCTGAAGAATAAGACTACAAAACTGGAACCACGTTCTCAGGTATGCTTATTTGTAGGCTACCCGAAGGAGACTAGGGGTGGATTCTTCTACAGTCTTGATGATAACAAAGTATTTGTATCGACAAATACTACGTTTCCAGAGGAGGACTTTATGAGGGAGTTCAAACCTCGTAGTAAAATATTAATCGAGGAGTTATTTACTACTGGTTTGACCAGCGCGCCATCGTCAATGAAATTGACAAATACATAGCACCTTTGACATCTGATAGTCAGATACTTCCAAGTCAGAATGATCTACCACCTAGACGCAGTGGGAGTTTGTACGACAACCTGATCACTACTTAGGGGTTGGAGAGGCACAAGTTGTCGCCTCTAGCGATGGTATGTTTAGATGATCCATTGACCTACAGTAGTGCAATGGATGATCCTGACAAAGAAGAATGGCTCAAAGCCATGAACCTGGAGATGGAGTCCATGTACTCCAACTCAGTCTGGGAGCTTGTAGACCAACCTGATAGAGTAAAACCTATGGGTTGCAAGTGGATCTACAAAAGGAAGAGGGGATCAGATGGGAAGGTACAGACTTCAAAGCTAGACTAGTGGCCAAGGGTTATACCCAGAAAGAGGGAGTTGACTATGAGGAAACTTTCTCGCCAGTAGCTATGCTAAATCCATCCGCACTCTTCTATCCATAGCCGCATATTATGACTATAATTGGCAAATGGACGTCCAGACTGCATTCTTGAATGGCAATCTTGATGAAAGTATCTATATGATACAACCAGAAGGTTCATCGCCCAAGGTCAAGAGCAAAAGTTTGCAAACTGCAAAGGTCCATTTATGGACTCAAGCAGCATCTCAATCTTGGAATATAAGATTTGATACAACGATCAAGTCCTATAATTTTGAGCAGAATGTTGATGAGCCTTGTGTATACAAGCGCGTCATTGACGGGAATGGTGGTTTTTCTTGTCTTATACGTTGATGACATCTTACTCATTGAGAATGATGTAAGGATATTATCAGACGTAAAAACCTGGCTAGCTGAGCAATTCCAAATG